>CAUYPK010094541.1:0-52536 GCA_963574355.1 Loris lydekkerianus
CTATAGCTTTCACATGAAGGCTATAACCCAACTATACCACAAGACTATGAGGAAAGGACCAAGGAAGGGGAAGGGAGGGGGGAGGTTTGGGTGGAGGGAGGGTGATGGGTTGGGCCACATCTATGGTGCATATTTTTATCATAGATCACTTTTGTAATGCTTGTCCTGTTTGTAGGTGTCCCTGTCACCCAAATGATTTTCACAGTACACGTACGCTGTACGTGTAGGTTTTTAGGTAGGTTTTTTCCCCACTCCTTATCCTTCCTCTCCCCTCTTTGATTTTCACTGTTTTTTACCACATTTGTCTTCTTGAGTGCACATAGGTCAATGTTATCCGAAAATATGTTAAAATGGTTTTATTTAATACACATTAGAACATCTGTAAGTTGACCTCCCAAGTCACTGTAACAAAATGGTCAACATATGTAGGTGATCAACATAAAAAACATAAGAAACTTCCATCGCATAAATGTGGTGCATGTCCAGTCTATGAAAATTAGGTCAACTTAAGTAGGTGGTCAGTGTAAGCAGATGGCCAAATATGGAAGTTCTACCTTTTTAATATGTTTTCAGATAATGTTGGCCTCTATATAGTTATATATGGTTAACCTTTGTGTCTATTGATGTACTAATTTTTAAAGGAAATACACACACATAATAGAAAGCATTCTAATTAATAGGGGAAAAAAAAGACTAGGAGGGAAAAAGAGAAATTATGATAGCTCAGACTAAGGCAATAGGTAATAATCCACATTTCTCATAATGTTTACTTCAATAATATTCTATTACAAGGTGACACATCCTGTTACAGAAACAGGAAATAATGTTTTGTGTTCTAAACACAAAATGATTTTTTAAATTAAAAACCAGTGATCTTTGCATTCAGACATTCAAATGAAAGGTTTTGCAAGTTTTCTGAAGTTCAGTAATTGTTAACCCATAATCCCAAAAAATGTGATTTGGAATGTAATATTTATGAGTATCTATAATAGCAGACATAGTTGCTAATAAGTCTCAAATAAGAGACTATGTACTAATAGACAAAGTACTAATCTCATCCTAGGTTTTAGGGAAGACTTGTGGTGGATTGTATTGACCATTGAGGCTGAGGCAGGTTTGTGATAGCCTTAGATACACATTATATGTTGGTGACAAAGGCATGACGTCAGCCTAAAAGTCTGTTCACCTAATGCTGAACAGCTGACTTTCAAAGTACAAGGGGGTCACTGATTTGCTGCTCTTAAAATTATGCTCACTAAATTGAGCTGTTGATTAATTAAGGAAGTTAAAAACCAGTTCTTCTGTTTAAATGTTACTCTGATTACGGAAATAAAATAGATTTATTAGACAGGTTTAAAACCCGTTTTGAAGGTTATTTGTTAAGATGGCTATAAAACAATCAGTCTTTTTCTAAGTGTGCTAGAACTTTTTAACATTCTCAATGTCTCTGTTGGTCCTCTTTTAGCCAAATCGTCAGGAGAGAGTAGCAGTTTTTTCTTTAAAAAGCATTTGATTTATAAGTAAAAATTTTACATATTTATGGTGTACAATGCAATATTTTGATACATGTACATATTGTGAAATAGCTACATCAAACTATTTAACAAGGGCATCACCTCACATACTGATCTTTTTGTGGTGAGAGCGCTTCAAATTTCTAGCAATTTGCAAGTCCAGTGGTCCCTGGGTTACAGATGATTTGTGTTTCTAAGGATATCCTTTAGGTCGGATTTGTATGTAACTCAGATCCCTGATGAGCATATACAGCATTAATAAAAGTAATAATAACATCAATGATAATACTATAGTGGCTCCTGTGTAGTGATATAGATACAATGTACTATAATAATAATAATAATAAGCATACCCCTGAACTGTAATAATAACTTACAGAAACTACTGTGCTCTTTCTTTTAATTCAAACAAAGAGAATGTGAAAACTCTCATACAAGAAGTTTAAATAGAAGAAATTTTTTTAAAAATATCTAAAGGTTAAAATTTAGCTAATGTTTGTATCAATGCCATGTTAGTAATAAGAATATTATGGTTATTTTGATCTTCTAACTAAGTCAATAATAACCTTTTTGTTTAAATAATTAATCCACTATGCTGCTTAGTAATAAACGATGCTTTCTTTCACTGGAACACTGCCTTTCACATATACCATTAGTCTCACTTTATATTTGTTCTGAAAGTCAAGGAACGAAAGCCTAATGCTTTCCAAATGAATGATGGAATCCGGCCTCTTTCTGAATGCTTGATTATTAGCTTAATTACAGGTTATTAAGTATGAAGTGTTCTATTTCTTTGAGGACTAAATTTGACAATTGGTATCTTTGTCATTTCACAATGACTCTTCTTGTTTTATTTTCATTGTGAGGATACTTGTCTCAGTCTTCCAAACATACGTTTTGACTTGTGATTATCTTTCAATTTTTTAGAGCAATTTTTGAGAAACCATGGATAGGTCCAAGATTCATATTATTTTCCAGTATGAGTTTTATTGTAGAACCAGTGCAGAGCAGACAACTTGAAACATCAATGAAGTGTTTGGGAAGGATGTGACTAATAAACGCACAGTAAATCAGTGTTTTGAGAAGTTTCACTCACGTGATTTTAATCTTGAAAATGAGCCATGTGGCCTCATGGCCAAGGTGGATAATAATAAGCTAAAAGCTGTAGTGGAAGTAAATCCATCACAACCTAACGTGAATTAGCAGCAACATTTGATGTTACCATTCTAGCAATATTGAATCATTTGAAACAAATTGGCAAATTAGAGAAGCTGGGAAGATGGGTTATATATGAATTAAATGAGCATCAGAAGGGAATCATCTCAAAGCTTGCCTTTCTTTGCTGTCATGACATAAAGGCCAACCATTTCTGCACCATATTCTATGTGTGATGAAAAATGGATCCTTTTTGACAACGATGTTCAACACAACGGTTGAATAAAGATGAAGTGGCAATCAAAACGCAGTCCAAAACAAGATATTCATCAAGAAAAGCTAATGATGTCAGTTTGGTGGTCTAGTACTGGTATTATCCACAGTTTAATGAAACCTGGTCAATTGACTGTAGTGGATGTCTACTGCAACCAATTGAATGAAATGATGAGAGTGCTTATGATTAAAGCAGATGAGGTTGGTCAATAGGGACAGGCCAATCTTCTTGCAAGACAATGCTAGACCACATGTCATACAAATAATGCTGCTCAAACTACAGACTGTGGCCTGAAAACGCTGTCATCCTCTCTATTCACAAGACTCTGCCCCAACTGATTTCTACTTCTTCCAGGATTTGAAACATTTTTTGCAAGGAAAAATATTCAATTCTCAAAACACCTCTCATGATTTCATCACCACTTGCTCTCTAGTCTTCTCACTGCTGGCATACACAAGCTACTATTAAGATGGCAAAGATGTGTCAATAGTTTAGGCTCATACTTTGATTAATTGCACTGTTTCTTGTTTGAGGTATCACAAACTAAACTTTCGATTCAAAATCAAACATCTTATGTCTAATGACCTATATTTTCATTTCCATTGTAACCACTTTTCAGTGCAAGCTCACCTGGACTTGCAGTGAACTTTCATTTTGGAGGCATGGTCCTAAGGGTAAACACGGACTCACAAATTGAATTTAAAAGTTTAGGCAAAAGAGAAAATGCCATGAAGGCTATGTTAAACAGCTTGATGAAAATATTTCAAATTGTATACCAAACCAGCACATTGTACCCCTTGACTGCACTAATGTACAAAGCTATGATTTAATAATAAAAAAAGAAAAAAAAAAAAGAAATGGAAGAGTTAACATTCCACACATTATTCTGTCTCCACACACAAAAAAAAAAAAAATAATAATAATAATAATGTTGTAAGTAACCATATAAATGGTGAGACGGCCACCAGAATAAAGATATTGAACCAAGGAACCACAGGTTTATTTACATGCGCTGAAGAAATTAGTTCGCCAATTATTAATTTAATTATTTCACTATAAATTAATTTAATAGAGAGCCTTGGGAGCCTGTTTATAAGTTGGGTCGTCTGTAACCCAGACACTATAACAACATATTGTTATTAGGTATAGTCACCGTCATGTAGAATAGCTCTCATGAACTGTCTATTCTACTGGAAAATAAAGTCATATTTTACAAATTTTCAGAGCACATATTGATCAATATGATTTCATTCTGTTTTTGTCTTTGATTCATTTGTTGATTCGTTAGTGAGGACAGTGGCTGCTTAGGAGCACTTAGCACACTAGAAAATGATTGTGTCAAAAAAGTTTAAAGTATTGTAAGAGATTGTCACGCTCCCACTTAATGGACACAATGTTAAGGGTACATGGCACACCTCCTGGGTGTGTGACACAACTTCACAGGGACTTTACCTAAAAAATGCAAACATTGTAACCTAATTGTACCCTCACATTAATCTGAAATAAAAACATTAAAATAAAGTATTATAAGACTGCCAGAAATTCAGAAACAACCACCTAGAATTTCCCAAACTTGAACAAGGAAACATGAATAGAAAAATGTTCCAACCACCCCATAAATCTATCTAAAGTAAACAGAATGCTTTTTATTCATGCTTAGATTGTTCCACCTCACACTTATTAGTAGACAGGATTGAGCATGAAGTACCAACAATAATGTAAACCTTCATATGTGCTGCCAAAACGAAACCCAAAGCTATTTAATTATCCAGAATAAAGCATTTAAGTTAGTTCATTATGCCTCTAGAGCAAGAAATCTTTATTTATGATGTCAGCCAAATGAAGTGTATGATGTTAAGGACACTTGAAGTTATCCAGCTCGTCCAGATAGAACGATTGTTCTTAGGTTTCTCTTCCCACTTGTTATTAATTTTACCCCAAGAAACACATATATTTATTTTGACTTCCTATAAGAGAGCAGTCCACTGAAATTGAGAGTGACACACTGTAATCATCAAATTAATCTCTTTGCATAACAATTAGCCTGGTCTATGTTTTGAAAATAAACTTGATCCACCTACATGATCTAAAATGATATATATATATATTTTTTTTTCTGCTGATTATGAAATGTAATCAACCTTAATGGATCTATAAGAGTATAGGCATTGCCACAATAATAAATCAATGTTACATCCCCCAAAATATGTGTGTTACCCTTTTCCAGAATAAGGAGGAGTTCTTTCCTGTTTCTATGGTCTACAAATGGTATCATTTCTTGGAATAATATTTAATAGCAGTAATACTACTCTTTAATTTGTCTGAAGGATTAATAGTGCCTAAAGATGTGAATTATGAAACTGGAATTTTAACAGTCTGGACAAGTTATTAGTGGTAATAAGAGAACTTGATAAGATGTCATACATGCATGACTTTAAATAAATCAAAAAGAAAATTTGACTAAAAGGATAAAAAATAGAATATTTAAATAAAAGTATAATAATTAGTAGTGACAAGCTTTAGAATAATTTTACTTTGACAATCTTGGGGAAAAGCAGTTTCATGTGTGCTCACGGACTTTTATGTATATTTTGAGAATCTGGTAGTCAAGAAAAATAAATTTTTGTGATGGTCAATATTATGCATCAGTTTGACTCAGATAAGGAATGGTCAAATAGCTGGTGAAACACTATTTCTCAATATATACCAATAACAACGCATACAAGTCACAATGAGCATCTCTTATAATTGCAGAAGTCAAACATGACTCTAGTAATATAAATTTAATATAGTATTTTTTCCTTTTTAAAATTATGTATATATTTTTGGTACCCATTGTATATATTTATGTATCTGTAGATAGACGATAGATAGATAGATACACAGGTAACAATAATTTTGATATAATACATTCTTTTTAACATACAAGGTCTCATTATGTGGCCCAAGTTGAACTCAGACTCAAGAGAGGCTGTGGCTATAGGCCACAGGGTATGGTCACGGTGCCTGGCTTGATATAGCACATTTAGAAAAAAAAAAAAAAAAAAAAGCATAGTTATTCTTTACTTAAGAAAACTCTGAATGGAGATGAGTTAATTTAGGTTGTCAGTATAAAGAAAAGCAGAAACAGAAGTAGTCTAATGTGGATAGTGTAGGGAAGGAGAGAAACAATCAACGTAAGAGTAGGTTTCAAAATGTTTGAGCAGCAGTGAACTATAGAGTTTTCAAAATTGTATTGGAATCTGTATTTAGCATTTGGTCCTTAGAAGGTAAGCTAAAGAATCTAACTATTGAAATTTGAAATTTTGTATTCTTTCGTTATTTTAATGATGCTCTTTATAGTACATTATTTTGGTGTCTCTAGAGTCCCATAAATGGATTTTTTTTCAAAGTCAATTTTTCCATCTATCCCAAATTAACCAATACTTATATTTATAACACAACTTTATAAAAGCATAGAATTATTAACATGAGATAGTGTCTTTGATATAAAGAACTCACAACAAATAAGAAAGAATACATCATAGTCAATCTAAAATTTCTGCCTATAAAGGATATCTCAGATTCCCCAACTAAAGTCATTGATATCTGAATATGGACTAAACAAAATTTACCTACTCTCACCAAATGAGACAAAATGTCTTTATGATGGTTTTCTATGGGACCTATGCAAAGCTGATACATTGCCTTTGAATAAGCAGATCATCAGTTAAATGGACAATCATCAGTGCTCAGGGACAGTTGAGATAACTGACAGATTTGTTAGGCCTATGATCCCTCTAGTCCCCAGGAGTGTCTCTAAGACACTCAGCAGACAGAAAAGTAGCAGGATAAAAGAAATAAAGAAATATGAGATACTATTTTATAAAATTAGTCAAACAGGCAAAATCAAAGCAAGGAGCAGAACAAGCAAGTTAATAACAAAACAACAGAAAATTTCATATCAATGAACACAGATGATCTGGTATTCTCTTATCAAGATCTAAATTTAAATCTTTAATAGTTTTCATAAAGGGAAATACAAACAAGATAAAAATTATAATATATTACACAAAATTTGTCTATTTTTAAATGAAAGTACACTTCCCATTCAAAATATCTAATTAACTTGTATGAAGGCCTAGATCTATTGAAATTATACAAATTATACAACCTAAACAAAGAGCTGCTTGGTTACAAATCCTAAGATAACAAAATAAAATCACTAACAAGATATCTACAAAGCCTAGATTTCAGTTGAGACAGATTTGACAGCAAATCTGAAGAAGAGAAGGAATTTGGGCACCAGAGGCCCTTTGAGCACACCTATTGGTCTGACTGTTTCATGTAATGCTGTCAACGGAGAGCTTTCGAAACAATCACACTGCAAGTTCCAGAATTTTTCAAAGCCTGACACTTAAATTCTTAGGGAAAGAAAAAAAAAAAAAAAAAAAGACTAAGTTGACTTTAGTAACTTATGTAAGTAAAATAGAGAAATGCTGGTTGGGTAGAACATTATCACCAAACTGCATATACAGAATTGTGAAAACAGTTTGTGGCCCTGTTGGTTATAGAAAAGAAATAGGTTGGCCACATCCTTACAAATGTTTGTTATTAATACAGAGGCAAAATCTAGTTGATACTAGTGTTTACAATGGGTTTACTGGGGTAAATCTTATGTTGATGGTACAAATTTTCAATATGAGGTTAAAGTTAGGTGTTTTTCAGATACGTGTTCACTGAAGTTGATTAATATAGGTTAACTGGACAAAATACAAACAATTTCTAGCATTTAGTTGTTACCAAGGATATGTAACTAAAATTTAATATTTAAGTAGGTTAAAAACCAATTAGAGTGTTTTTTTGTAATGATAGCTAAAAAGCAACCATAAGTTTTCTATAAGTGTGAAAAATCTTTATACTCAACTCAAATAATTATTCATAAGTTCTTTCATAAATAAATAATTTTTTTGAAGAAGTAATTATATATTACTCCTATAGCATTCTCAATTTTGAATAAATAACCAATTTTGAATAAATAACCAATGGCTAATCTTCCATTAATTACTATTATGAATGCATTTAGATGATATTGATATTTTATACAAAACATATTTGGAAAATGGAATTTGATTCTTATATAAACCTTCAATTTTCAAAAATTCTTGCTGAGAAAATTACAGGCCCCACAAATCTTCTCATAAGACTTAAAATAATAGGTAACTTTTTAAAATTAATTTTTTTTTTTTTAGAGACAGAGTCTCACTACATTGCCCTAGGTAGAGTGCTGTGGCATCACAGATCACAGCAACCTCAGACACTTGGGCTTAAGCAATTCTCTTGCCTCCACCTCCCAAATAGCTGGACTACAGGAGCCCATTACAATGCCAAGCTATTTTTTGTTACAATTGTCATTGTTGTTTAGCAGGCCCGGGCTGGGATTGAACCCATCCCCCTGGTGTATATGGCTGGTGCCCTAACCATTGTGCTACGGGTACCAAGCCAAATGATAGGCAACTTTTAAAAGTTTATTTTTATTTTGGAATTCTTAGTAGCTCTGTGTTTAATGTGATGTAAAAATTCTTCAGATGCACAGGGATTTTGAAGGAAAAGAAAGTAAGACTTAACCTTTAGTGAGTCCTGAAAATAAGCAAAATCTGTAAATTTTTATTGAGCTGTTCACAAAATAAAACTCAGAATTGTTCACAATGCAAACAATAGTGCACCTTCACATACATGGAACAAAATCATATTTATGACAATGTGTGAATAATTACCAACATCATTTACATACCATTACCAAAAATAATTGTTTTCATTGTATGTAGAGTACATTATAGATTGTACTAACTCTTCTTTGTATATGGACTCTCTTTTATTCAAGTAATAAACACTTAAAAAATGTATATCTATTAGAAGGATTTTTCATTTATGACCAGTTGGTATTTAAAAAAGTACTATCAATAATTAAAAATAAATTTTAGTATTACATATAACATAAAGATATAATAAATAAAATCATTCATTTCCAATATATGAACAAACATATCATTGAACCAAAGCTAAAAACAGACCCAAGCTTATGTAATAATTTACTTCATTTTGAGGTAAAAATCCAATTTCCGTAATTGTATTATATTAAATAATCATGGTTAAGTAAGTACATTAACCATAAGAAAAATAAAGCAACAATGTTTTTAATCAAAACATGAAGACTATCTAAATAGGCAGCAACATAATAGTGATTATATTTAATAATAAATAATATACATCAATTATACTTTACACTTTAAAAGAATAATAACTTACAGGAAATTTTAAATAAAATATTAGTAACTTAAAAAAATTAGAAATCAGTGTAGGCTAATGCTAGTCACTTCTTTAAATTATGAAGCAAGAAGGTAAACGTTGGATTGATATTCCAAGTTAAATGGGATAGTGACATTGGAAAGGGAACCATTCAAACTAGTTAATACAGCCTTAACCTCATTTACTTAAGTATTGTGTTAAGACATTTATACTCTATACTTAATAGATTTGACATGTACCCTTACAATATGAACCATAGGAATGGTCCCACCATTCACCCTCCTTCCATTGAATTTCACCCCACCCCTCCCATCTCTTTCCTCTTCCCTCCTTCACCTTGGGTGATAGTTGTGGGTTATCTTTCTTGTGAAAGTGTGAGTGATCATAAATTGGTTTCATAATAGTATTGAGTCCATTGGATACTTTTTCTTCCATTCTTGAGATACTTTACTAAGAAGAATATGTTCCAGCTTCACCCATGTAAACATAAAAGAAGTGAAGTCTCCATCTTTTTTAAGGCTGTATAATATTCCATGGTATACAGATACCACAATTTATTAATCCATTCATGGGTCAATGGGCACTTGGGCTTCTTCCATGACTTGGCTAGTATGAATTGAGCTTCTATGAACAATCTAGTGCAAATATATTTGTTATAAAGTGATTTTTGGTCTTTTAGATATATCTAGTAGAGGAATTGCAGAGTTGAATAGCAGGTCTACTTTTAGATCACTGAGCATTTTCCAAACTCCCTTCCAAAGGAACATATTAACTTGCATTCCCACCAGCAGTGCAGAAATGTTCCTTTTCTCCACATCTACGCCAACATCTGTAGTTTGGGGATTTTGTTATGTGAGTTACTCTTAATGGAGTTAGATGATATCTCAAAGTGGTTTTGATTTGCATTTCTCTGATGACTAAAGATGTGTCTGTAGGCCATGTGCCTGTCTTCTTCAGAGAAACTTCTGTTAAAAATCTCTTTCCACAATGAAATGGGACCACTTGTTCTTTTCTTATTAATAAGTTTGAGTTCCATGTGGATTCTGGTTATCAAACCTTTGTCAGAAACATAGCCTGAAAATATTCTCTCCCATTCTGAGGGCTGTCTGCTTGCTTTACTTAATGTGTTCTTGGCTGTGCAGAAGATTTTTAATTTGATCAGATCCCAGTTTTGTATTTTTGGTGTTGCTTCAATTGCCCAGGGATTGGGGTCCTCCTCATAAAGTGTTCTTCCAGGCCAATTTCTTCCAGAGTTTCCCCTGCACTCTCTCCAAGAATCTTTATACTTTCAAGTCTTAAGTTTAAATCTTTTATCCAGTGAGAGCCAATTTTTTTAATGGTGAAAGGTATGGGTACAGTTTCAGTCTTCTACAAGTCGCCAGCCAATTCCTAATTATGTATAAAATCAGCACATTATACCCCATAAAGGCAGCAATGTATACATGATCTATGTGTTTACGACTTAACAACAACAAAAGAAAGTGAATCATCTTCTAGATGGTGACTGAAGAGGATGTGTAGTTTCTGAATGTCGGATGTATAGCTTTTGCATAATTTGTAGAAATATAATTGAATACATAAAATAGTGGCAATTTCTCTATGTTATTTAGTTTTAAATAAATAAAGTAAAATAAAAAATGTAGTATTTGTATATGAGTTAAAATCATTGAAAATTATAAAAATTAAGAATACTAACTGGCACATTTTGCTGATAGAACTGCTGATCAGTTTCTTTGATAGAGGATACGTGATTCCTTTTAAAAAATATGTATGATAAAAAATACGTATGATAAAAAATACTGTGTAGCAGTTTATGGCCAAACCATATAACACAAAGATAAATTTTTGTTTAGTGTAGTGTCTTAAAATGATAAAGAACTGGAAGAAGACTTTCCATAGTGGAGTCTAAAATTTTAGTTTGTTTGGATGTTTCTCCTCAGTCAATTTGTTAAACATTAAGAAACTTCCAAGTGTAAGGTATTTTTACTACATTCACACATTGATTTTTGGGTCAAATATTGCACTTTGGTATGTGGATCAAATATACTAAATATTCGAGTCTAAAGAATTTCAAATAATATCTGCATTTCTCATGAACCTAAAGTTTAGCTTTATACTTCTGTATCTATTAAAAGTTATTAAAAGATACAAAAATATATTTTTATCCATGCTTGTCTGTAATGGGTGTTATGTCTCAGTTGTATCTTTATGTACTGTTTATTAATGTATTTATTTATTGATTTATTTTTTGTTTACTATTGTTTACTATTTGTTTACTATTTGTTTACTATTTTGTTTATTATTTGTTTACTCCCTGACCAGCTCTGCAATAGTATATTGTGGTATACTTTTTAGGGGGCATAGTAAATATCATAACTTATTATCTTCCAGAATTTAGTATTTAATGAGAAATATCAGACAGGTAAAGATCAGATGCTGCTGCATTACTTATAAAACTAATTAAAGTATGTGGCTTTATATGACTAGCCAATGGTTTGACCACTATTGTTATAAGACAATTTATACAACTAATGACTTGCATGGATGGACAAATACAAGGCTCTCTTCAAGAGATGGGGAGCCTGCCCCTCTCTGCTTACTGAAGAGCAAAGGAGACAGAACAGAAGTTTTCTTTGTTTTTTCTTTTTTGTTCTTTTTCTTTTTTTGAAGACAGTTTCACTCTGTCGCCTAAGCTTGAGTTCAGTGGTGTAATCATAGCTCACTGCACCCTTGAACTTCTCCACTGAAGGGATAATTGCAAAAAACAGGTACAACTTGAAGAGGAGACACACTGGAGAAGAACCCAGTTGGGTCTATAAGAAACTGCACATATTTATGCTGTATCAAGGTCATTATCATCTTACCCTATCAAGCTGAAAATGTCATCAGTTTCAGTGGGAAAATGAGTTTCCTCTTTGTTTATATGCTCTTCATTAATAAGCTGGTACAGTAATGAATATGTGAGACCTTTTATTTGAAAGAAAGAAGTATTATGGAAAATATATATGCAATCCAACCACAGAAATAAATTTGATGAGTAATAAAACCAATATAAAATTAGAATACACATGAAATCTCTTCTCATGATCATGCTCCTAGCATTATGAAATCAGATACAACTGAAAAAATCAATAGGAATAAAATTACATATTTAAAGTGAACATACAGAGATTTTAATATATCATAATGAGATATAATGCTAAAATTATGGAAATACTACACTATATAAAAATCTCATAAAAAGAAGGCAGAATTATTTCCAAATTCATGAAGAAAAATTGAACGTTTGTAAGCACATGGAAAAAATTACAGAATACTTAATCAGACCAAGGATCAGAATGATAATTTCATACATGAAACCTCGTAGAGACAAGACTGAATAAGGTAGGGAATGATAAAGTAGGTCATTTTTCATGAGCCTATTTTCCTAGAGAGAAAACATCTGATAAAAATTTAACTGATTTTGCTAATAGTTTTATCTCTCTGAAGAGATTAAAATCAATTTTTATGTCTTTAGCTAGAATTATGACATTACTTGTTCCCCTATTCAGGTATCATTTTGCAAGAATGAAGAGAATATGCTAGGCTCCATTCCCAGCCTCCAGAGTGATTCATATCTTCCAGCCAATCTTAGTTGTTTCTTTCCCTTTGCCAGGGACTTTCTTTGGTAAGAACACACTGCATGTTTCTGGTTATGAGACAAGACGTGGAATCAGTACTTAGGCTTCTTTTAAATCCTTCCCTTAACTTTAAAAAAGACAATACACTACAAACAAAACTTAGTGTGCTTAATTACGTCTCCCCACCCTTGATCAAACTAAACAAATATATCCAGCAAAAAATTAAAGTGTGAAATTATAATACCTTGAGCTCTTACAGCTGTGTTTTGAGAAATAATGGCAGTTTAAATAAGGATGAGACCAATGTTCTGAAAATGATACACAAACTATAGAAAGAACTTGAACCTTAGATAATATAATGTTTGTAAATAACTAATGTGTAATCTCTCTCCCTTTGATTTTTGTGTTATAAGAGGTAAAATGGACACATGTCTATCATGCTAATGAGGTCAACAACAGAATTTTTAATTATTTGTAGAACATAGCATTTGAAAAAATTGATAATTGAAAATGTAAATATGGAAAGAAAGAGAAGACTACTTGAGTAACAAATTCCTTTCCACAAAAATGTCATGGAATTTTACCATTCCAAGCACTATGCTAAACTAATATGTTAAACTCTATATACACACACACACAAACACACGCATGATCTATATTTATACCATATACATAAAATTATGTATTAAACACAAGCATACGTATTATGTATGCAGCAAAATAAGCAAGAATTATAAAAGCACTTACCATGGCGTGGAAAACACACACATATATATACAACATATAAAATAAATAAAAGATATCTGCATCCTTTTCAAACTGATGAAAATCAAAGCAATATATAACTTAGACTTTTTGGAATTCCTATAGAATATAAAAGTATTAGTAGACACCATGACTTTGTTAACATTCTACTATAAAGGAAAATGTTTAAATATTTTCCAAAATCATTCATTACAATATACATTTTGCAATCAAGTAACAAAGTATGCATTTCCTGTATCTTCTTGTAAAATGAAAAATTGCTTAGATAGATATCTATTATAAAGACCAGAGAAGAGCTCAAATTGGATTGCAGAATATATACTAAGATGAATCTACCTTGAATTCCTAGGGATACAGCACTCAAATGGAATATATACTCTTAGTTGTTCAGCTTTCTCATACAAAGAAAAATGTTAATATATTAATATATTATATTGATTATTATTACTATTTAATAATAATTTAATGGAATTTTTTGTATGGAAACATTGAGAGTGAGAGAAAAAATAGAATACACGGAATAGCATTCTATTCACTGAATATATCTATTTTAATACATCAATATAATATCATTTAATATTCAGAGTATGCAATAAAAAATTCTTATAACTACTTTAACATTTGATTTACAAGATGTTTATAAATATAATTTTAAAACAATTGAGTCGTATTGGATTTTCAGTTTAGAAGTGCAGACATTTGAAAACAAATTCCATTATTATTATGTATAATAAATATCATGATCTCTTAACTTCAACAAATGATCCATGTAATAGATCATATACTTATAATTATGATAATAAATTCTCCACATTACTATTTAATTTTATTCTAGAAACTAAATTTAATTATGGCAAGTTGGTTCTTTAAGAGAAGTGGTGGAAAATAAAAAGATGGGAGTCAAATTTTTAAAAACCTTGTGAGAAACTAGAAGCTGATAATTTTCTAAGCAATATTAACTAATGAGGAAAAGAGAAGCATATTTAAAATAATTTACTAATTAGGATCATAGGTCAATCATTCTCTTAGATTTAATAACTATCTTGGAGAAATTACTAGTTAACACAAGGACCTGAAGTCCTCTTAACTTAGAAATTCTAAAGATAAAATTTAAACTAATAATTTTTGTTGTAAATTAGCAAAAATACGCTAAGTTCAGTGAATTGTGTGTGTATTTCTGCTACTGTGTATAATACACTTTTAAATCACCTTAAACTTCACATAACTATTACTCTTCAGTTTTGATTCAAAACTCATTATTGATATAGAAATCAGAAAAATTTGGTGTTAGTCATCATATGTGTGTATATGTGTTAGTCATCATATGTGTATATATATATTACTTAATTACTTATATATATTATATAAGTCTCTCTGTATCTAATATTCACATAGGCACGGATATGTGAATTACTTATAAATTATGAGAAAATTAAAATTCTTAGCTTCACCAAACTAAAATTTTTCTAATTCACTTTTATTTAGTTAAAAAATTGATTGAGTACGTTGGATTCTTGCTTCACAATTCTTGTGATACCTTACTAAGAAAAATGTGTTCCAACTCTATCCAGCTTAATATAAAAGATGTAAAGTCTCCATCTTGTTAATGGCTGAATAGTATTCCATGCTATACATAAGAGAAAAATTCAAATCAATTCCAGATAGGGGATGGGGGGATGAAGGAGTAAAGAGAAGGGAGGAAGATGGGAAGTTACAATGTATGGCACTCCTTTTTTGGGGGGGATACAAAAATAAACAAACAAACAAATAAATAAATACTGACATGTATCAACCCTTAACAATTACACTGGGTACTGTTATATTTTGCATTGCATTTTCCACTATGGTAGGTATTAGACCCACCTGGTACTTGAAATGTGAGTAGTCGAATTAAGGTATGCTACAAGTGAAAATACATACTAGATTTCAAATATATAGTATGAACAAAGAAAGTATGCAAAATATCTAACTGGTATTTTTATACTGAGTCCAGGATGAAATATTTTAACATTGTGTTGCATAGACCACTTTTAAAATTAATTTCCATTGTTGCTTCTTGTTTTTTTAATGTGGTTTCTAGAAAATGTAAAATGATGCACATGGGTCAGACTGGGATGTCACATTGTATTTCTGTGAATCCGTATTGTTCTAAATAGTCTATTTACCTTAGAGAGCAAAGATATATTTGGCAGCCTCTTGGCTCCTCCCATGTTATCTGGATCCTAATCTCCACAGCCTGTGAATGTGTTTCGTTCCATGGCAAGGGAAATTTGCAGATGTTATAATATTTAAGGATCTTGAGATACAGAAATAATCCTGGATTGCTTTGGAAGCTCTAATAGCCTGAGGATATATAAGTGAGAGGACAGATGAAGAGAATGTCAGAGAGATTAGATGTGAGGATTTGATGTGCAGTTGCTGCCTTTGAAGATGGAGAAAGGTGATCTTGAACTTATAGTCAGCAAGAAACCAGGGACCTCAGGGCTACAAGCAAAAGAAACTGAATTTTGCCAACAACACAATAAGCAAGAAACTGGTTTTTGCACTAAAAGCTCTGGAAAGCAACACAGTTTAACAACACTTGTAGTCTTGTGAGACCTGAACCAAACCTCTGACTTTCAGAAGTATATGATAATATGTTTTGTTGTTTTAAGGTCCTAGGTATATGGTAATTTGTTACAGCAACAGTAGAAAATTAATACAAGGGGTAATGCTGACCAAGATTAGGTTACTGATATTCAGATATTACTACTATCCAGTGTCAGTTCCTTCTATCCTGAGCGCCAGACTATTGATCTTAGGTGTTTTTAATTACTTCCTTTAAATACAAAAAGTCAAATTTCCAGTACTTATCTTTTAACCAAAGTAAGGATAATGAAAAAGAGAAGAAAAATAGAAGGGGAAGAAAGAAAGGAAAAGAAAGAGAAGAAAAATAATAATAAAGAAAGGTGAAATAAGGAAAAAGGAAAGAAGAAAGGAAAGGAAGAATGGAAACAAGGAATGAAGAAAGGAAGAGAGAGAAGGAGAGTGGTATTAAAAAATTTGAATTGTCTTTTAAGAATATAATACGATTCAGGATACAAATCTAACATTTTATGAAATTCAACCTAAGTTCAGTTATTTTTAAAATTTCAAACTTCATTCAAGTATTTTTATCTTCTCTACATATTGCATTATCATCTTAATGTATAATGTCTTGCTTGTTTGATATTTCAGAGCATTTTATATGTACCTGACTAAAGACTTTAAAACTTTCTATGCTTAATGTGTGATTTCTAATCATTTTAAAAACTTCTTATCTCTTCTATTATATTGTTTATCAGCTGTAGACAAGATTTACATTTGATTTCTCTCTGTATCCTCTACAGCATTCATACAATTTATTTGAAAAAAAAATTAGACTTAACTGTGAAAATGCAAATACAATTGTTTAGTCTATGAGGAATATATTTCTAACATAGTATGTCCAACTACTTCCTTCAATGGCAATATATGTAATTCATCAATCAGCAGTAAAATGTTCTTCAAGTACATGAATCCAGAGTAGCTAAACATCAATTGGGAGACAAATTATATGATCACATAACATAACAGTGCAGCTTTTCAATTAGTTCTTAGAACATCAAAAACCATGGTGAAATGGAGTAATAAAACCCTGAAAGATATTGATGTCTTAAGTCTCAGAACCTACAAATATGTTATGTTACATAACAAGGAGAAGTTAATGTTTCAGAAGGAAATAAGTTGCTAGTCACTGACCTTATAAACAGATTCTCCTGGATTTTTGGGGCAGACCTAAGGTAATTAAGAGTCCAAGTGAAAGAAGTAAGAAGATTGAGTGTGAGTCAGAGACAGAGATGTGAAGATGCTGTTGTTTGAGATGGAGGAAGGGGCTGCAAGTCAAGGAAAGCAGGTGATCAGCTGCCAGAAAAGGCGGGGAAGGGATTAGTCTCCCCCTGCCTACAGAAGGAATGCAGCCCTACTAACACCTTGATTTTAGCCCCCACTGAGACACAATTTGGACTTGTATTTTCAAGACCTTACATTTGATCCTACAATCCCATTATTAGGTATCTACCTGAAAGAAAAAAATAATAATTTTACTGTAAGGACATTTTCACTTGAATGTTTATAGCAGCTCAATTCACAATCAAAAGATATAGAAACAACCCGATGTCCATCAACTCATGAACGGAGAAATAAACTGTCTAATGTATATACAATGGAATACTATTCAGCCATAAAGAAAGATGGAGACTTTACATCCTTTGTATTTATCTGGAACGATTTGAAGAACGTCCTCATAAGTAAAGTGTCACAAGAATGGAAAAGCAAGAACCCAGTGTACTCAATATTAATATGAAACTAGTATATGAACCCACATGACAGGAAAACACAATTAAAATTCAAGAATGGGTGGAAGGGTTGGAGGATGGTGTTTGCTAAGCTCTCATCTAATGGATACAATGTGGAGGAGTATGGAACACTTCCTGGGTTAAGGATTCAACTACAACTTGGACTCTACCTCACCAATGCACAGTAACCTAATCATATGTACCCTTATATTAATCTGTAAATAAAGTGTGAAATAATATGTCGGTGTTCTTTAATGACTCTGAATTTGTGGTGATTCATTATATTAGCTACAGGAAACTGTTTCCTCTTGGAAAATGACAGAAACCATATGATGATCACATCGATTCCTCAGCTTCATACAGTTAAGATCAGGTGTTGACCATCATCACATGAGCTTATCCTCTGGAGCTGAATTATCAAGATCCTATAAATTCCTATGAATACTTGTGTAGAATTTTATAGGATAAATTATTCAACAAACCCCTAAAATAAGGGGGATCAGAGATAATAGTGATGGCTGTTCCCCTGTTAGACCTCACGAGCCTTAGAACTGCTTAGAACTTCATAAGTTCTAAGAGTCTGAGCCCATCCTGATGAGCTATGTGGGACAGATCCTCATTGCCCAAGGTCCAACAAAGACTCTTAGATTTGATAATATTTTAGCAAAAATTTTTATCTCTGGCTAAGTAGGTGACATTGTGAAGGGATAAAATCCTGAAAAGACAAGAGAGTAAAACTTTAAGCAAGCAAAAAGTACATAATTCAAGATATTATAAATACAAAATATATACCACAGTTATCACCAGAGATATTCAAAGGATAGCAATATTACTGTAGGTTCGGTGCATTAAGGCAAGATTTAGTGGAAATGATCCTAAGAGGAGCCTTGAAATATAATTATTTTTATATTGATGTCTGCCAAAGAAGGGCATGAATTCTGCCTTAAGTTTTGTTCCCCCACAAATAGATAATGAGAAAGGATTGAAGTGTTATCAGTTTATTTTGGACGTGGTAGGGGAAGGAAGAGTACAAATTAGACGAGGGATAGAACTCAGTAAAGGATGCTTTATTGAGATCATTGATATGGGTGACTGGATTTCAATTCTACTAGGGAATTACAGAAAATATTTGTAAAATGCCTCAGAGTTTCTCCTCTTAAGGATTGAGGAAGCTGGGTTATTTATCAAACTGCTCATTCTATAACTTTCCTAGAGCTATTTTTTTTAATGAATTAATTCCCCTAGAATACTAGGCCTGCACTGCTTGCAGTCTGAAAAAGAACAGCATTTTACCCTCAGATAACTCCAGAATCAGGGAATCTTATTTTGTACATAGTCCAAATAAAAGGACATCTTTTACTACAAAATAAACTTGCTCCAGAGACCTGTTCCACTCTTTTCATCCTGCTAAGACACTTGATAAATGGCTAAAATGTACTCCCAAGTGAATTAAATGGTAGCTCCAAAATCTGTAGAGGTTTTCCAGGCATTATATCAAGTACAAACAGTGTAGGATGTCACAACTTGTTCTTTGTGCCACATATGAGGTTCCTGTATGTCCCTACACATTAGACACATAAACCTTCACCAAATGATTCAGGTCTCTGAATCTTAGGAGTTTTCCTCTTGCACATCTGAAAAAGATGTTATCAGAGGCCCCAAAACGCTTGCCACTTATTGCTCATCAGTTGCTCACACTTGGATGAGCCTACGAATACCCAGGTTATCAAGGTGCCTTTGGACTATACTGAGACAGACAGCAAAGTTATCACAGACCACTAAGGGAAGTGTAAAAGTAAACTGTTAGTGTCTGGTAAAGCTGCTCTCTGCATCCAAGATAGCATCCTTTGCTGTGTCCTGACATGACAGAAGAGTAAACAGCTTCTTTACACTTCTTTGATAAAGGCACTAACCCCATATAGAGGTCCCACATCTTAATACTATCACATTAGCAATTAAGGCTCAACAAATGAATTTTGCTGGGACACGATCAGACCATAATAGGCACTAATCCTATTTATGAGAGCTCTGTCCCCATAATCTAATCACCCCCAAAGGCCCTACCTCCTAGTATCAGCATCTTGGGGATGAATATTTCAAAGTAAGGGTTTTGAGGAAACATAAATATTTAGACCACAGCAATCATTATTGCCTTCTCTCCAGTGAGTAAATAATCACAGAATCCTTCTTTGAATGACATTCTTTGGATAATTTATAAGTACTAAATGTTTTTGATTGATTTTCCAAATGCAGGTATTGAGAAAAGACCTTCTGCGCAGTTTCTTTGGTAGGTAATCCCCAAAGTAAAACAGTAATGACTAGACCATTTCTGTGAGTACGAGATGCCCATCTTGCTGCCAAGAATAAGCTTAGCATGTTCTCTTGCTCCCAGAAGGAAGTCTCTAGTCAGTGATTTGTGGGCATTTTCCTTAAGAAGCTGTCATCTAAGAGCCACATGGACAACAAATCAATAGTGTAAAGATCACAACAAAGGGAAGAAAGGTTGTTATATGTTGGTTAAAGTTGAGGGATACTTTCTGTTGAGTATTGAAAGATTTGTTTGAAAATGTAGGGTAATGTTGATCTTTGTGGTTCTGGAGTTCAGACATTTATGGTAATAAGAGAGTATTTACTTAATACATTTAAGCAAGAGAGACAATAAAATTAAAATAAGAGATATTAATTTTGGGATGATGTGCTAAGTGGACTGGGATAACACATAGTGAGAAGCAGGCATGTTAGTTAAGAAGTTAATACAATCAATCAATCTAAAAGGTCCAGGCATTTTATTGTACGTAATTTATAGTTCAACAAAAAAGATTAAAAAAAAAATAGATTTAACACATAATTTATTTCTGGATATGTTCTGAATTCTGGGTGACTGCACACTTAATGTGGTAAATTAGCTAGAAGCTAATTAGGATAATATAAAATCAGACTTCATTTGATTTGATTCAAAGTCATATAATTTTAGAACTAGAAACAACTGGAGATTCTCTTAACTAAACCTCTCATTTTAGAAGTGTGAAAACAGAGTAACAAAAATATAATTTACACAGAATAACACATTTGCAGGATAACTTGTCTTTTTCTTCTTCCCTAAACTATAAATATTCTTTCTGTACTATGCAGCTCCGTGGTGATAGATACTATAGTTTTATCCAGGAAAAGGAAAATGGAAAACCCATGCTGTGTTTGCACTAAGTAATTATTATTTGAATGAAACAAAAGGTTGTAATATTCTAAATGTTGAGAACATAATAAAAAATACACTAATTGTTTTTCTGTACTGAATACCATGTACTATTATAAATGAACAATCTGGAATGAAAGTATTAACAACTTTGACAATAAAAGGTAAAAATAAAGTTGAAACAAATTGAAAGGACAGGGTGGGACATAGGAGAGGAAAGCAATAGCAGCTATTGGAGAACTACTAACAGGCCTCTAACTAGGTCAAGCGCAAGTGTATTTACAAAGGTGACCTATCCTGTGGGGTTATCTGAAAAATGGAATAAGCAATGAAAATCTTCATCTAGTATAGCAAAAATCAAATACCAGGAATCAAAATTGATTAGCCAAGGACTAAGGAGATAAGAATTGTACTGAGAAGTATTGATAACAACCAGACAAAATAAATAAATAAATAAATAAATAAATAAAAATTATGTAAAGAAACCATTGAGGGAAAAATCCTGTTGATTTTATCTATGCTTCCTACTATGTCACTTTATTTTCCAATTATGTTGCTCACACAATTTCTCTTTATTTTCTCATTTTGTGGTTTTAAGTGAGATAAGCTCTACAGTCCCTGTCAATATTTCAGCATCTATGTTTTCATGACAGCTGTTGGTGCATGAATAGAATTCCACTCAGGTACTTTCCTGGGTACTGGAGACTGATTTAACTGCCTGAATCACAGAGTTATAGGAAAATATTTAATCCTAAGTGTCCTCTAAAGAGCTAGGCTGAGGTTTATAGTGAATATAAATCTTTCCATCTGTACGTTTACCTTGGCACACCTTACCGTTCACTGAGGTGAGAGGTAAGGTCAGGAGCAGGAATTTTAGAAGTTGCTTGAATTGTAAGAGGGGACATTGTAAGCTTGGGAATGATCTCAAGGAAAGAGGGACTGGCCACAATCTCCTGTGATTTCTTACATTATAGAAAGAAGAATGGAGCTCTGCTCACAATTAGTCTTCTTAACTCTTAAAGTAAGATCTTTGAGGACAGCAGTTCTTAAATACTTCCCACCTTTCATCAAAGGTAGTTTTGGAAGCTCACTAAGCCCTGTGCATCATTGCCCTCACATCTTCTCAGATATGGGGGTTAGTCACAAGAGGTCACTTTTTTAATTTGTTTGTTTCTCTGCCAAATTCCTAAGGCATTCATTTATCCAAAAAGACTAGCAACTTTCAGCATAAACTTTCAAATTAACGATTCATTTAAATTCCTCCAAATAGGAAGTTCATGTTTCTTACTCTCAGTGGGTACTCCTATTTGTTTTAATAATGATTAGAAAATAAGTAAACATTTTAACTGA
The DNA here is from genome assembly GCA_963574355.1 of Loris lydekkerianus. Classification (NCBI taxonomy): domain Eukaryota; kingdom Metazoa; phylum Chordata; class Mammalia; order Primates; family Lorisidae; genus Loris; species Loris lydekkerianus. The sequence continues at coordinate 22,515 of CAUYPK010094541.1, forward strand.
CCATATCTTATTTATCTTTCTATACCCACCACATAAGCATAGCCATATGGCACCAAAGAATCTTTAAAGCAATGATACATTATTAAACATAATACAAATATTATTCAATGACATGAAGGATCTCCAAGACTCTAGCAGAAAAAAAAAAGAATTGCTAATTATGTTCTTGAAATTCTATTCCAATAAAAATACAATGTTTGTATTAGTGAGAAATTTTTCAAGTTTATTTTAAAATTTATTTACTTTAATGGAAACTATCTCACAGAGAAATGGTTCTGATTCTGTACATAGATTTATCCTTTCACCCCTTGGAATGCTTTATAGGAACTAAGTTCACAGATAGAACTTCAAGACGACCTTCAGACCCTTAGACATTTTGCTGCATGAATGTGTTCTCAGAAGCATGACCAGAACCTCTTGCCTATACCAAACACAAATCTAATCTCAGTACAAATGGCAGCTGAGGCCATTATGTGCACAAGCGTCTCATTATTTAAAGCACTTTTTTTTTTTTTTTGCCCTGTGGATTTCCTGGTGTACAGTATTTGGTGGAGGGACCATTCTCATTCATCTTCATATGTGCAACTCACTGAAGCAGTGAGCATAAGGTATTGACTGTTCTCATTGATGGTGGTATAATATACTCACTTTACCTATGATGAATAACTTTTCTCCTTATTATATATTTATTATAACTATATTTTCTAACTACCTAGACACACACTATCTTTCTAATTATATGAAAATTTAGATCTTGCAAATACTAAATTTTGCCATATCAAGTAGAGATAAAATTATAGGAAATAATGCAAGGAAGATAAATAATTTTGTATGGATATAATCATAGAAGATCCAAAAGTTGGTATTTAGATACTTGTGGCTTAAACAAAATCAAAGACTTTTTTTTTTTTCTTATAAATATCTGAAAGTTACATTCATAAGCCAGGTGACAGGTCTGTTATACAAATTTATCCGGGTTTCAGGTTCCAAGGTTATGCTCTTAAATCTCAAGGGTGTGCCTCACAGCTTCAAATGCTAACTAAGAGATACAGTCAGCTGTAACATATAAATACCTGGGACAGCGATGGAGGCTGAGGCAAAGAATTGATAGGAGTCATTTTATAAGAAAATTTCCAGGAAGCTTCACAGGGATTTTTTAAATTATATCTGAATAAAAGCAAGAGAGAGGGGAAGGGGGAAAAAAATGTGGTTTCATGTGTGTGGCAAATTACTCAGTTAAAAATTGCTTTGCCACAGGACAAAAAGGAGGTTTTGAAGTTGTAAATGAAAAGCAAAATTTGTAAGCAAACTCTGAATTCAGCTACTCCTATCTCTGTCTTGCTTGAGCACATGAAAATTATCCCATTAATTAATTGTCTTTTGTACTCTAAAGAGTTTGCTATTTTTCACTGGTTTGCTACTTTTATTGAGATGCAGAGCACAAATGGAATGAAAATGATAAAAATATTTCAGTTCTAGAACTCACATCTCTAATCCTTTGTGTGAGACAAACAGTTGAAACCTGTAGGGAATAGAATGACGGAGAGCCTTCCTTGTAAGGGTACCTCATTGTTAGGTGTTGCTGATGAAGTAAGGGCATTATCCAAAGGTAGAATTAGAAAAGGATATATGATTTATTCCTTCATAGCATTAACTACATGGTTTTGGAGAATTTAAACCTGGCACTGTGTATCTTCCTATCAAGTATGAACAAAAGCCGTAAAGCAACCAAAACATGTTCCAGGCCAGAGAATTGGCACCATCAAGTTAATTTTAGAGAATTATTTCATTTTCTAAAATTGGCATCATCAAGTTAATTTTAGAGAATAATAAAGTCTCAGGGCTTAGACACTATATTACTTAATTACCTACCACACACATTACAGTATACTCAAAAGTAAATTTTACTTTGCTTCCTCAATAATCCTCCCCCCCAAAAAGCATGATAAAACAGATTACATAGTTGAATAGTAAACACTCTATCAAAAGCAACAATTTTAAGACTAGATAGAAAGCCAGAGGCACACCTGTTTCAAAATCACAAACTGGTTGAAAGGTAAAAGATGGAAAGACATACCATGAAACAGTAACCATATAAGAGCTAGAATGTGTATCCTATAATCAGACAAAGTAGACTTTAAAACACTGAATATCACCAGGGTTATAGGCTCTATGACCCATGCCTTTAATCCTTGCACTTTGGGAGGCTGAGAAGGGAGGGTTACTTGAGGCCAAGAGTTTGCAACCAGACTGGGCAACATAGTAAGAACTTAGCCTCCATCAAAAAAAAAAAAAAAGAAAGAAAGAAAGAAAAGAAAAAAGAAAAGAAAAGAAAAGAAAAGAAAAGAAAAGAAAAGAAAAGAAAAGAAAAGAAAAGAAAAGAAAAGAAAACAGGGCATAGTGGCACACATCTGTGGTTCCACCTACTTGGGAGGCTAAGTCAGGGTTCAGTAAGTTCCAAGCCAAGTGGGATAATGCACAGGGGTATGGCACAATTACTGGGTGAAAGACACAATTACAACTCCTAGTTTACCTTACAAATGCAAACAATGTAACCTAATCATATAAGCTGATATTGACCTGAAATTTAAAAAAAGAATCATGAAAATCTGGGAAAAAAGAAAATAAAAATATAAATAAATATTGCTAGTAACAAAGAAGGCAATTTTCTAATCATAAAAGTGTCAGTTTATCAAAAAAAATGAGGATTAATAATGTGACACTGAAGTATCAATCTGAACCAAACAGTGGGTATTTGTGAACCATGCTTAGTGTAACTTCTAGGTTCTAGCACACTTTTACTGAATGTGCTTCTGCATTTATAGTAAAGCACTATAAGGCGTCATCTTCTTCCCTGAAGAGTGGTGTATACCTGTGCATTATACCCATATTACAGCTTGGGTTTGGTTTACATAGAAATGATATAGTCCCAGAAAACACTTAACTTCCAAAAACATTGTTACTACGGACTTTTTATCTAATGTGCTTTTTATTACATGGCACAATTTCCAGAATATATTGTGACTTTACCAGCCTCCCTAAATTTATACATGAAAATAATATTCAATGAATATTCAATACATACTATATGATTTGAACTGCACTAATAGTATCTTACATACATTATATAAATGTGATATAAGTATCTTCATTTGTTAAAGGCAATATGAGTTTGAGATAGATCAATGTTCTACAGTAAGTGAGAAGTAAAGTCATTATGTAGAACAGGGGTTGAGATTACATACTGTAGTAGGTTTCTCTGCTGTATAAAAATATAGCCACAAATTTAGCAGCACGAAACAAAACACATATATTGTCTCAAGGTTCTGAAGTTTAGAAACCAAGATAAACTTGATTTGAGTTCTCTGTTCAGGGTTTGACAGGCCGAAATCTGGATGTTGGGATGAAATCAGCCAGACTCTATTATCTGACGGTTCTAGAACAGCATCCACTCCTAAGCACGTGCATGTTGTTAGCAGAAGTCAGTTCCTCACAGTTACAGGACATATTCCTTCTCTTGTATAGAGAGGACTCCATCTTCAAACCAGCAACGATGTGAAAAGTTTTCTCCCTCTTCAGATCTCTTAAACTTCTTCTTCTGCCAACAGCCAAAATAAAGCTCTCTACTTTTAAGGGATAATGTTACTATTTCAGGCTCAGTTGGATAATCTCCCGATTTTAAGGTCAATTGTGCCATACACCATAAGATAATCATGGGATATTAGGCATTTATCCTCAACTCTGGCACTAAGCACCTTGTCAGCTTTGGATTGATTTGAAAATAAGATCTTTTTTCTGCCTTCATTGGTATTTAGGAAGACAGCTGGAGAATACATTAGAGACCACTAGCAAGATACTCTTCCAAACTGGAAATTTGAATCATTTCACAATGTCATTAGAATGAAGATCATCAATTACTGGTTGGAAAATATATAATAGTACTGAATAAGTGCCCACCACGACAAGCATAATACAAACCACACCAATGGACATCATTTTGAAGTTTAGAGCACTAGAAATATAAAGAAGAACTTCAAGATTTTGAGAAGATAAAAAAAAATAGGAAAAAAGGAAGAAATTAAGACATGAGGGAAGGAGGGAAAGACAAAAAGAAGGAGGGATGTAAGAAAGAAAGAAACTCATCTATAAACAAAAAATAACTTGAAATGCACTGGACTTTTCAACAACACCACCTGTGCTATTTTATGAGTCCATTTTTTGTTCATTTTGTGTCCATTTTTTTGAGAAAAATTGTTTTTAATGTAGAATTTCATCATAGCCAAATAATCAACCAAATCACAAAAGTACTTTTGGACATTAGATTTCAGATACTAGATTTATGATAATTTGCCTCCCTCATGCATTTTTTTTACAAGCCACTTGAGGAAAGTTTTCAGCAATAAAATTGAATCAACAAAAAAAAGAGATAAAATTATGATTTATAAAATAAAACAAAATAAAAATGTATACCAGAATGGCAGTAAAGAGAAATATCAGAAAAAGGAGAGATGTTAAAAAAAAAGAGAGAGAAAGATGGGTTTCGTGCCTGTGAAGTAAGGGGCCTCAGATATAATTAGAATGAAAAGGCCCAAGAAAAAAATGCATATTTACTAGACAGCCTAACATTATTTAATTTTTGACAAAAAAAAAATATTTCAAAAGGGATGGCAAGAATTGAAAACAGACATGAGGGAAAAACCTATAATTATAATGTAGTTTTCTATCCAGAGAACCATGTTTAGGTGAATAACCATAATAAATAACATAAATAAACCTAATAATATACACATTCTATAGTAACTTTAGTAAAATTAGTACCATAGCCTTGTCAGCAGTATGGCTGAGAAAGGTTTGAGAGTGTGAAAAAAAATTAAATAAGCTTTTAGGGTAGCAAGAAGTCAGGCAATACTTTCTAAAATTGACCAAAAAAGTGTGGTAATGACAAGGAAGAAAGTCAACTAAAATAGCTGGCAGTGATAGTGCAGGTCTAAAAGTGGGTACCGACGGGAAGAGTCACATCCGGATGTGTTTGCATTGCCAGAAATAATGATTTGATAAGCTTAAAACTACCTTTTAATTGTTTACTATAAGTAGTGTAGAAATCAAATTAAGAACACGACTGAAGAGGATGGGCAGAAGAGACCAGCGGCTGGAGATGTGGATGGGGTGGGGGCAGCGCTTGTGGTTGGAAGGGGTAGGGCGCCTCCTATAGGCCAGAGGTGGCGGGTTTGAACCTAGCCCAGGCCAAAAACTGCAAAAAAAAAAAAAGAAAAGAAAAGAAAAGAAAAGAAAAAGTAGCACCAATGAACTTGATGCAGGAAGGACAGGTGGTGCCAGGACCTGCCACCTTAGCCCTGGTGTTGTTGATGCGGCCCTGGCTGAAGGAACCAGCTTGCTGGAAGGGCCAGACACCTGCCGGGGAAACCGTGGCCCCTTGCTGTCTCCCCTCCCACCCCACTCCCTTGCACTTCTGGCTGGTTAATTTCATGGATGGCTCTTGGTGTTTCCTCAAGTGAGGTTCCAGCGCCTGAGAGTTCTGGCACCTTGCTGCTGATTGGAGGACTGGCTATAACTAAGACCCACGCCCTAAAGTCAACATTGAGTTCTAAACAACCACCTGTGACTATATAAACCCCTGAGCAGAGAGACCAGAGAATAGACCTCAAAGAGGGAGCGGGAGAGCTTGTTCCCCTCCTGGGTTCTCTCTGCCAGGAGTTTGGGGTTTTTTGTAAGTTGTAATTTTTGTTTCTGTGAATAAACCCTGTCTTACCCCTGATCCTGTGGTCTGTGGATTCATTCTTCCAATCAAGGAACCCAAGAACCTGAAACATCAGACCCATTCAGATTATGACTGCAATGCCAAGGTTTCTCCACCTGATTGTAAGAGCCACAGCCATGGTCTGGTCCCTTAAAATAGTAAAAAAGGCCTTGTTTAAGTTCCATCTCTCCCCCAGCATGACCACGGAGGCAGCCCAGCTGCTCTCTCCTTGAGAGTTAATGCTGTGAGTTGGAAACAGTTACAAATAAGGGGCCAGATAGGATGGAGATTAGCAAGATCCCCTTGTCTTGCTCAAGGAGAGCCTCTTGCCAAAGTGAAAGAGAATGTCCTCTTCCTCCCATTTCTCAGTGCAGCACGGCCAGGCTCGTCCCCACAGATGTCCAGGTGTCTAGTGGCTCCTGGAGGAACTCGTGTGCGTGGTCTGAACATGGCCTGCATCTGGTGTCCTGCCTTTGCACTGGGTCACTCTGTTCCAGGCTTTGTTTGCGTTGGAATAAACAACTTAGAATTAGATAAGTAAGAAGTGAATCAGTTTGATTAAAGTAGCTAGTTTAAGATGTAGTGTATTGGAAAATGCAAGTCCAGCAAGAACTATGATGTAAGAGTCTGGCCTTCCCCTATTACTTATCTGAAATAAATACACAGCTAGCTCAAAGTCAGGGTCTTTACTGAATCCTCACAGTAAGGAGCAGGATCCCTCGGCCTGTGATGTTCTTAAAACTTTAAATCTGCATCTGTCTTTTCATTTCCCTTCATTCTTCTGTCTCCGCCAAGCACTGGGAAAGAACCACTGTGAAGTTTGGGTCTGGCTCCCCAGCTGAAAGCTACTTGCAGGGGAAATCGTGGCTGTGGGAAATGAATTCTTGTTATTTGTAGTGAGTCTTTTATTGCTACTTCAAATAAAGCAAAAATAATACAAAACCAAGCAAACCACTTGCTTACATGCATTGGTTCGATAAAACAATGAAGAAAGACTCAAATAAATGTTAATAGCTCACATAGCACTATGAGAAGGGAATAAACTTTGGAATTAGAATTCTAACTTTGTTATTCAGGTTTAGCGATTGCATGTTGTATAGATTTAAATTACTGAAAGTCTAAGCATCTAGACTCTGCTGTCAACAGAATGAGGATGATAAGAACACTTATCCCAAAAGATTCTATTCCAGAAAAAAGAGATAGTAAAATCTCTAATAAAATGTATGTTGGGAAAGAAAAGTTCATAAGGCTTAAATATAATGTTTTATTCTTCTGATATGTGACTATCGTATTCTTTCTTTGATGAAATGTTTGGTTTCTATTCTACCAATTCACATTCCTAATTTTACTATTTACTCATAAATAACATCAGAAAAAAAGATATTCTTCCCAATAAATTTGGAAAAATTTATTCAGTGAATGTATTATAAGCAAGTCTGTTTACCATTCCTCAAAAAGAACAAATATTTTTAACTTACTTTGTTTGATTTCTAAAAACTACTCAAATATTTTATGTCATGACTCTTAAAATATTGTTCTGAATAATTAATATGAAATAACTTCCAGTCTGAGCTAGTGGTTAAAGTATTGTTAAAATATTCAATGATCTATCCAAAGTGAATTATTTCAAATGACAAGCATAACTAGAAAAAAAAAAAAAATATATATATATATATATACACATATTCATATACAGAGGATGCCAAAAAGCATATATGCATTTTAAGAAAGAAATGAGACTGTATTAAAATTGTAATTCTCAAGTCACATTTGACCTCTGCAATTGCAAAAGGTACATGACACAATATACAAGATAACAAAAACTATCAGTATATACAGAATCTCACAATTTTAATGTTTTTTTTAATTTTTTAAATGTGTGTACATTTTTTTGTCACCCTCTAAATGTATGAAATGTTATTTTGAGAGCAAAGAACTAGAATTCTTATTGACTATTCTCCAAGATAATAAATATTTGGCAATTGTATTAGATGCAAATAATTGAGCATCACCTAAATGTATTTTTCTATTACATCTGTTTAATAATTTACTACATATTACAGATAGATAAAGAATACAAAGAAAAGTCAAGAGTTTAAAAATATAGATACATATATAAAATTATGTGATTCTTTTATTAATTGCAAAACTTTATTAAAAACTGAAAAACTGCTGTGTATTACGGTTGCACATGACATCATAAATTACTATTATATTGAATGTGCTCCTGAACCAGTTTTTATTATATGAATGTAAAATAAGATCACTTTTTTCCTTCACTTGGAGAGAATTGATTTTATAACTAAAATTGACCAAATAATGCATTTCTATGGACTCAAGGAGGTTGCGAACTTTTCACTATTGTTTAGGGTATTTCCTTTGACATAGAAAACAAACTTGAAGTCCTTGACCTCTAGTTCTTCCACAGTTTTATGACACTATGTAATACTGCCAGAATAAAATACATTGAATTTATAAAGTAAAACAATACTGCTGAGACAATGTGTATTTTTTCAGCTCTATAGTGTGCATTTATAAATTCATAATACACAAGTAACATAACCACAGGGAAGCAAATAACAATTTTTAAGTTAAATATTCTTTTTGTAACACGCTGATAATTTGAGACCATATGAACCATAATTACAAGAATTTGTCAACATAAAGTAATACTCAAATATTTCTTTATCTGTAACGGAGCACTAGGAATAAAATTGGTTTTATTCTGTGTGAACACAGGCTCTAGGTCTTCACTAAAATTGTGAACAGAATGCAGTTCCTTCATATTACAGAAATATATTCTAAGATAGGAATGTCTATTGACAGGAAGTAACTCAAAACAACTCATTTGGATGGATAACTGAACTTGAGCCAAATATCTTGATCAGCTAAGGATGAAAAAAATGAAAAAAGAAAGAAAAAGCAGCTCTGTCCTTGAACTAAAAGTGAGATATTCCGTAGTTCTCTACCACAATTCCCAAACCATAGTCTCTATTACTTTGTGTATAGATAGACTCTTGTACCGATATTCCCCTCAAGACTGTTTGTTCATACCATCTACAGTAACTGTCAAGATAAATTGAAAATTCCAGAACATATGACATCTAAATACAATGGGAGCTATATTTATACTAGCTATTTCAGCATGTCATATTATAAATTTTTTTACTCACAAATAGAGTTCTTTACTAGTAAGAGGCAGATAAATGACAGAACACTATGAGAAGTTTTTTAAGTCTTGGCCTTCTCTTAATCATTTATTCATCAAATTACAGCATACAATAAACGTTAAATGCATGAGTCCTGAAAACAAAATTTGTGGATGTGACCTAGATTTTAAATAATAAATATTTAATTTTAATTAAGATACTTCTCCACTTAGATATTTAAAAATGTTTAAATATACAAACTGAGTAAAAAGTCTATACATAATATTTGTTACAGTGGTCAAAGGTGACCTTTTAAAAAGATATAAAATGTAATATTTTATTTGTAGAAATTTGAGTTAATTAAAAACTGTTGAAATGTTTCTGCTATTAATCACTTACAAAATTAGATTGTTAATGATTTTGTGTCTTAACCTTTAAAGAGGAAGAAAAGTGATCTGTTGTATTAGGCAATTATGTTTAAAATAGCCTATATTTAATGACTGGGATTATACAGTAGGAAAATATGGGGGGGTTGGGTTTATACCTATGTAAAGTAATTGATAAAAGATGTAGAAAATACTGTAGTCTTTTTTTGTTTTTCAAAACCATTGGAGATTAAATACTGCATACTAGTCTTCTGGTCTTTTTGTCAGTCTTTCCTTACATAAATTCATTCTCCAAACTGCTCCCAGTAATGATTTAAGAACTATTCTTTTTCCTTGACACTAAACTACGAGTTTATTGATAAAAAGGGTTAAAATTTTGGTGGTACCCAGAACACTAGCTAATGTGTAATATATGCTTCAATGTTTATTTATTTTATTTATTTAGAGACAGGTCTCTCTATGTTGCCCACACTAAATTTGATGCCTGGGCTCCAGTGACATAATTGGGACTACAGGTGCATGCCACTGTGTCTGGATAATTAAAAAAAATTTATTTTATGTTTATCAGAATGTGGTGTGCCACATCTGAAAGGAAAACAAATAAGCAATTTTAATAAGGGTGAGGAATAGGCTTTCTCTGGATGGCATGCTTACATGAAGACGAGTTTGTTTTTCATATTTTTAATATGGATTTTTATCTGTGCTGAATGTATGCACTAGTGGAAGAAATATTTGGACTTAAAAATTTTACCTTTAGTGAAAATGGCAAAGCAGGAAATTCCGATGATCAATACCTCCCCTACACCCAACAGGAGCAATTGGCAAAGACTTAAATTGTTTTGAAATTCTGGAATGTAATCAAATGCTTACAGCAACTAGGGTGTTGTTAATAAAGTGAGAGGATGCTATGGTTTCAATAAAAGAGCACTGTGATTTTTTGCTTACTAACCTACCAATCCCTATTTTCAAACTTAGCATCACTGGTAGAGAGCATAGTCGGTGTTTCTAGTGTAGTTTGTTGGTGCTTTGGGATGGGGAGTGGGGTACTTAACAAATTTTTTCCTAAAAAAATTATATTTTGTATTTTAACCTGTTCAGAAGGACCCAACACACAGACTGATCTGTTTTCCCGCACACGCCTCCCCACCCCAGCCTACAGTAACTTCCTGGATATTCCTTGCTGAAAGCATTTGAATATAAACAACACCTCGAGTCACCTAGGACAAAAGAGAATGAACATAGCATTGGGCAAAAAAAGTCAAAATTCTAGAAAAGAATATAAAAAAAAATGAAGGTAATTAAGAGATCTTAGAAGAGATGCAACATGTACCAGCAAATCTTTAGCGTAACCGAGATGCCCAGGTGAAGACAAAAACTCAGAAAAGAATCTAGGTTGGGACCACTGGCTGATCTTTGGACTCCATTCAAAAAGGAGATGAAAATACTGTAGAGTTCCTAGGGGGCTTGTCTAAACATTAGTGAATTGGCATAGTTAAGAGCCAGTTTGCAAAGACCAGGAGAGATTTTTATTGCTGCTGCTGCTGTTGTTCTGATTTCAGGGATTTAACCGCATGTCTGCCAGTGCATAGTCTAACTATGATAAAACAGACAGAGGCTCCATGACTTCATGTGACCAGCAGTACAGCCTGCAAAATTAGCTTAGAAAGATCACTAAATAAATGAGTGATTACCAGTGTGAACAAGAAATAACAACAGAGATGTTGGCATGGATGTGAGAAAAGGGAACACTTCTACATTGCTGGTGGGAATGCAAACTAATATGTTCCTTTTGGAGAGATGTTTGGATAATACTTAGAGATCTAAAAATAGACCTGCCATTCAATCCTATAATTCCTCTACAAGGTATATATCCAGAAGACCAAAAATCACATTCTAACAAAGATATTTGTATGAGAATGTTTATTGCAGCCCAATTCATAATTGCTAAGTCATGGAAAAAGCCCAAATGCCCATCCACTCACAAATGGATTAATAAATTGTGATATATGTACACCATGGAATATTATGCAGCCATAAAGAAAGATGGAGACTTTACCTCTTTCATGTTTACATGGATGGAGCTGGAAAATATTCTTCTTAGCAAGGTATCTCAAGAACGGAAGAAAAATTACCCAATGTACTCAGCCCTAATATGAAACTAATTTATAGCTTTCATAAGAAAGCTATAACCCAATCTCAGCACAAGAATATGGGGAAAGGGGCAAGGGAAGGGAGGAGAAAGGGGAGGGTAGGTGGAGGGAGGGTAATTAGTGAGTCCACACCTAAGGTGCATCAAGAAGGTACAGGTGAAACTTACTAAATGTAGAATATAAAAGTCTGAACACAATAATTAAGAAATTGCCATGAAGGCTATGTGAATCAGTTCGATGAAAATATTTCAAACTGTATATTAAACTAGCACATTGTCCTCATGATTGCATTATTTTACGCAGCTATGATTTGATAAAAATTAAAAAAATAAATAAATAACAAACACTGGAGATGGAGGAGATGCTAATTTTCAGAATTACCAAATTTTCACATTCATAATCCCCAGTTTTTAACAAATAATTTAAAAGCATAATAAGTCCATTTAATAAAAAAACTAAAAGAAATTAGCAGAAACTATCCCTGAAGAAGTTGACACATTAGACTTATAAGAAAAAAAGACTTTAAACCAACTATCTTAAATATTCTCAAAGAGTTAAAGGAATCCACGGAAACAGAACTAAAGAAAACCAGGAGAATAATGCATGAACATTTAGAGGACATCAATAAATATATAAATTATAAAGTGAAAAAATCCAAATTCTAAGGTGAAAACAATGTGATAGCTAAGAAAAAATTCACTAGTGATATCCAACAGAATATTTGAGTAAGCAGAAGAATAAGTTAATGAATTTGAGAGGAGGACAATTAAAATTACTCAGTCTGAGTAGTATACATTTTAAGAAAGGATGAAGAAAAAGGAAAAGAAACTATGAGAACTCGGTGTAGTGTCAAATGTATCAACAAGTGAGAAGGTTCCCCTCCCCTGTCCTAGATGGCATTTAGGGGACTTTTTCACTGTCTACGTGATCAGTGGAGAACAGTTCCCTGTCTACTACCAGGATGTTGAAGAGTGAAGAACCTTCTTTCCCCAAATTTCCAGTAGTAGGGGACTGTGCACATGACTTGTATTCAGCCAGTTAGGTGAGTCTACTATTAAGTGTATGTACAGAGTTAGTAAAGCAAAAGTAAGAGCTGCTGGGATTCAGTTATGGTTGTTGATGGCAGAGTAAATTAATGTTGATCCATTATCTTAGTGGGATTGACATATAGGTAGTAATGTCCGTGAAAAACTCCAATGGTGTTTCTTCTGTGGTTTGAAAATTGTAATTATTCTTATTGTTTAATTTGAGTTCTCTGTAGAGTCTGGTTATTTGTCAAATTCAACAAGCAAAAATATTCTCCCATTCCAAAAGCTGTCTGTTTGCCTTGTTTGTGGTACCCTTAGCTGTGCAAAAGCTTTTTAGCTTGATCAGATCCCAATTATTTATTTTTGGTGTTGCTGCAATTGCTGGGGGTGGGGGGGAGGTCTTCCTCATAAAGTTTATTCTCAGGCTAATATCTTCAAGTGTTTTCCCCACACTCTCTTTTAGAATTTTTATTGTTTTGTGTCTTAAATTTAAATCTTTTATCCAAAGAGAATCAATTTTTGTCAGTGGTGAGAGGGGCAACTCTAGTTTCAGTCTTCAACATGTGGATAACAAGTTCTCCCAGCATCATTTGTTAAATAAGGATTCTTTCCCCCATTGCATGTTTTTTAGGCTTATCAAGGATTAAATGATGGTATGTGGTTGGGTTTATCTCTAGATTCTCTATCCTATACCATAGATTTACATCTCTATTTTTATGCCAGTACCATGCTGTTTTGATTGCTATAGTCTTGTAATATAACCCAAAATCTGGCAACATGATGCCTCCATATTTGTTTTTATTTATAAGAACTGTATTTGCTATTATATTTGGGGCTATTTCTGGTTCCATATAAATTGAAGTACTAGTTTTTCAAGATCTTTAAAGTATGACATTGGTGCTTAGATGGGGATTGCATTAAATGTATAGGTTGCTTTGGGTAGTATGGACATTTTAACATTGTTGATTCTTCCCAGCCATGATCATGGTATGTTTTTCCATTTGTTGACATCTTCTGCTATTTCCTTTCTCAAAGTTTCATAATTGTCTTTATAGAAATCTTTCACGTATTTTGTTAGATATATTCCCAGATATTTCATCTTCTTTGGTGCTATCATAAGAGAATAGAGTCTTTGATTATATTCCTGGCTTGATGATTGTTGGCACATACAAAGGCTACTGATTTGTGGGTATTGATTTTGGTCCTGAGATGCTGTTACATTCCTTGATAACTTCTAAGAGCTTTGTAGTTGACTCCTGGGGGTTTTCCAGGAATAAGATTATGTCATCTGCAAAGAGGGAGTGTTTGGCCTCCTCTGTTCCCATTTGGATTTCTTTGATCTCTTTCTCTTGCCTGATTGAGAAGGCTAGGACTTCCAACACTATGTTAAATAGTAGTGGAGACAGTAGGCATCCTTGTCTGATTCCAGATTTGAGCGGAAATACTTTGAGTTTTCTTTATTCAATATGATATTGGCTATGGGTTTGAAGCTTAAGGAATGTTCCATCTAAGGCTGTTATCTTGAGTGTTTTTATCATGAAAGGATGCTGGATATTGTCAAAAGCCTTTTCTGCATCAATTGAAAGAATCATATGGTCTTTGTTTTTGATGCTATTTATGTGGTGTATTGTATTTATAGATTTGTGTATGTTGCACCAACCTTGTGTCTCTGGAATAAAAACCACTTGATCATGGTGTATAATCTTTTTAATATGTTGCTGTATTCTGTTTATGAATATCTTCTTGAATATTTTTGCATTGATATTCATTAATGATATAGGTCTATAGTTTTCTTTTTTTGTTGGGTCCTTTCCTGGTTTGGGGGTCAGGGTGATATTTGCTTCATAGAATGTTTTGCGGAGGATTACTTCTTTCTCTATATTTTGGAAAAGTTTATGCATCATAGGAACTGGTTCCTCTTTGAAGGTAGGATAGAATTCTTTGAAGCCCTGGTCCAGGACTTTTCTTTTTGGTGAAATTTTGTATAATTGATACTATTTCAGTATTTGGTATTAGTCTGTTCAAGATTTCTAAATCTTTCTGGGTGCGTTTTGGAAGGTATTGTGCTTCAAGATATTGGTCCATCTCTTATACATTTTCATATTTCTTGGAATAGAGTTTTTGTAGTAATTGTTGAGAATCTTTTGTATTTGTGTGGCATATGTTATATTTACCCTTTATCATTTATGATTGTGGTTTCTAGAGGTCTTATTTTTGTTTCTGGTTAGTCTAGCCAAAGGTTTATCAATTTTATTAATCTTTTCAAAGGCCAAGTTTTTGTTTTGCTGATTTCTGAATAATTCTTTTTGTTTTCAATTTCATTTATTTCTGCTCTACTTTTGGTTATTTCTCTGGTTTTACTGGGTTTGGGATTAGATTGTTCTTCCTTTTTCAGATTCTTGGCTCAGGCTAGTCTCGAACCCATGAGCTCAGGCAATCCACCCTCCTCAGCCTCCTAGAGTGCTAGGATTATAGGCAAACCTATTTCTATTTCACTAATTGATAATTATGTATTAAAAAAAATAACTGTGTTTATAGTAGTATCTAAATTCAGATGCAAACCACTAGACTTCAAAGGAAATTGATATAATAGGTAGAAATTGTCATACAGTAAAAATATTATTTACAGTTGTGGTTTATATTTTCTTCTCTTTTAGCAATAGTGGATTTTACTACTGGTCCAATGTTAAGAAACTAGAAAAAACTTCAGAAACTTACAGAATTACAAGTTTTGATTATTAACTATGAAAAAACATTACTTTCAATTGTAATACATAAATTGAGTATCAATGCAAAGATGCTTATAAAATGCAGCTTATAAAATTCATGTTCTATAGAGTGTTCTTCTGACAGGCTAATTCTATGTATTATAGTATATCCAGGCTCTTATAAGCCAGTATGGAGGAGCAAGTAGGTCATAAAGTTGGAATTCTTCAAGTCCTACTTTAAATCTAAGCATGTGTAAGTTTACCAAGTTTAGGACCAAGTCAGAGTATACAGTTGAATATAAAAGACGACCAAAATACAAACAGCAAATTGGAAGAAGTTTATTTAAATTATGGGAATGTTCAGACATATTATCTAACCTCCCTTAATCACTGATTTTATTGTCTTCAGCATATATATTGAAAATATATATCTTTAAAGAAAAACAAGTAAAAGAAACAGGGTTTTGTAATTGGTGCTGCTGTTGGAGTTTTTATTTCTTCATTGCTTGTTCAAATGACTACTTGTTGAGGTGATTAGATGACTCACACTTCTAGTGATACTATAGATAAAATCTTATATGCATACAGTATATGTTCACTTAGAAGAAAGGCACTCTATTTTCTGATAAAAGACTATGAATCACATTTGAGAAGGAAATGTGGAGTATGCATAAGTCAATTTATCAATTGTTCAGATAGTAATATCCTTTGCCTCAAATTCTAAGTTAGTTTAGTTTCATTGTTATTATTATTATGGTATCGATATTATGATATTTATTATTATACACTAGGTATCTAATAGTATCACTCACATCAGAATCTTTTGCAGCAGTAAGAAAGTGCAAGCTCTGAGATTGGGTATTCTACCTAAATGTTATCTTTAGGAGTGGAATCTGGTAATACATTTTAATTTAACCTAGTTGAATCTTATGCACGTTAAAGCTTGACAGATATTTACCTAAATATTTAGTACTTTCACTCTGTATGTAGATCATTAATTTAATTGTTTACATGCTGTGTCCTAGTCTATGTCACCAGGATCTTGAGCACATCTCTCTTCTGAAATCCCTGACATTGATTTGGGGAATGTCACAGACTTAAGTGCATACATTTTAATAATGTTAAAACTTTGAGGTAAATCAAGAATTTGAGAATAATGGACCCATATGTAGTGTGGCCTATGAATTTTCAAATTCAAAGTGTGGTAAAGATGAGTAGGAAAGCAGCAATATGCAAATATCTCAGAGAGAGTGGCAATGCTCACAATTGGATAGCATGGTTCTGCATCTGGTATGGAAATTAACACAAAAAGATATAGGGTGACTTGGAACACTATAAAATGAAATATGACCCGGAGCACAGTTCCAGTCCTAGGGTTATAGATGGTAGGATGAAATATGGCATATTGTTACAGCATTTCAAAACTGACAATACAAGAATAAGTGAATAGAGCAAATTGAAAAAAAAAAAAAAAAAAAAACAGAAAGAAAAATTATTTAAGACCACAAAAAATTATTAAAGACTGCAAAAACTCTCAGGAGATCCTTTGGGTAAACTAAATAGATGATGTACATGAAGGATATGCTTAAATGCCACTTGTGAATCTAAGGTTTTTAGCACCCTGCTAGGTTTGGTTAAATTTGGTCAAACATTGACAAGTTTAATTGCCTGTAGCTAAGTAAAACCAAAAAAGCAGAGACTGACAGGTGGCTTTGTCCCTACTTAATTTGTTAGAACTTGGGATGTATTTCTCAATAGCAACAACGTTATGAGCAATGACTATGTATGGTTCAGTTCATTACCTTTCAACAAACACCACTACCCCGTGTTTACACTGTGGCAGTTGCTCCCAGACCTGCTGGTGCAAACAAAGCACAGGCCCTGCCCTCCTCAAGCTCATATGAGGTTACAGGGTATTCTAGATCTATATGTGAGCTCTAATAATAATGCGTTTAAAAATATTCGTTAATTAAAAAAAAAAAAAAACAATTTTGGCATGCTGAATTGTATTACAGAAAAAAAAAAAAATGTTCTACATTCTTAGTGAACATCTCATTGACAAATTAGAAAATAATCTCTTTATAGGTTGACACCCAGCAAAAACAATTTTAGTTTTGCTGTTTGATTTGTCAATGGATAATGCATGTCAAAACATCTATGGGATTTTGTTATGGTATTTAACCTTGACAATTCAGGAAAATTTTCTGAAATCTGTTTGCAATACTCTGTTTTTATTGGCACTATTTTCACTTTTTTATTCCAAAAAGTTATTTTCATTTGGGGGAAAATAATTTAGTGTATTAAACAGAGAATAAAGCAAACACATTTAAGGTTGAAAGTCTTCGTAGCCAAAAAGTGTTGGCTAAACACCTTTTAAATTAAACTAAATTACTAAATTTTACATTATAATATATAAGCCATTATATGTAACACATAAACACACACACATACATTGAGTCAGGATGAGGCCCTTGAATCAAAGTGTTTGAAAAGTTTCTGCCCAATACATGTATTCTACATGTCAATGTTATAATTTTATTGGCATAAGAATCTGAGAATGATAATAACTCATTAAAAACCATCATACAAGGTTTCTCCATTCGAGGCTGGACATGGGACCCCAATTTTCCTAGCCCTGGACAATTTCATGGAGGGAACCCCCTGACCTTTTGCCCTGAGCAGGAGGGACTACATTCATTCATTTGTTGATAACTCATGAATGTTGAAAGCATGTTTCCATCTGCCAAGTCCTGGCCAAATGTGATTCTCAAGACCGAATACCCTTTGACAAAGAGTCCAGTACACACTTCCCACTTGGGTCTTTCCTTCTTCTAGAAGCTTTGGTGCTTTTTACTCCTTCTGTATTCATTTTTGTCTAATAAAATTCTATCTTACCACTGATAATGCCCATGGGTTCATTCTTTGAATCCCCGAGAGCAAGGACCTACTGAAGAAAGAAATTCTGGCAATACTCTTGCTAACCTTCAATTTAATCACTGACCACTTTTCACCAAAGCACCATCATCTCTCATCTCAAATCCCCTCCTCTAAATGCCTAGCTCTTCTATTTTTTTTTTTTTTTTTTTTTGGTAGTAGTTGGCCAGGGCTGGGTTTGAACCTGCCATCTCTGGCATATGCAGCCGGTGCCCTACTCGTTGAGCCACAGGCACCACCTTCTATTATTCTTTACAATATGTCTTTACAGTGAAGACAAAGCGGCCTTTTGAAAATCCAAACAAGCTTTGTTCACCAGTTAACAATTCATTGCTGCTTTTCATCTTCAGCTGTTATCTAGGCCACCCACATGACATGACCTAATCTCATGCCACTAAACTTTCATTTCCTAAACTTCAATAAACTTTGCTTTTTGTTCCTTTTATCAGCCACCAAAGCTCTTTATTGTCTTGCAGCTTTTGCATCTACTGTCCCTTCTATATTTCATCTTCTTCTTGCAGTTCTGTGAATGACTGACACTGGCCTTACCCTTTAGATTTGGTTCCACTGTTACCTTACTAACATCTCCCTAATAACGTATAACTCCTTACTCTAATCTTCAGAGCACATATTTGCACTTTTTTTACTATGCATGTCTTTATTTTCTGTCATCTATTCTAATATAAGTATCACAATAACAGAAATTACAGTTGTCTTTTTTTTTTTTTTTTTTCACTTCTATTGCTTAGGAGGACACCAGACATATAGTAGACCTTCAGTAGTTTTTGATTGAGTGAAAGCTAATTATGACTCATAAAATGACTCCTCTGCAATTTAGGAAATAATGTTATGAACCCATAAATATCCATTTTATGTTTATGTGTTAATGGGTGTTCATGCCATTGCAACTTGGCAAAAAGAAGCTGTCTCATTAGAGACTACATCGCTCCAAAGAAGATTTTGCACAAATACTTGTAGAAAAAAATAATACTGTGTTGTTGAATAAATGATAAAAGAAATCAGAGCAGAAATTAAAGGATTTCTAAAGAGAGGTACATTAAGCTTTGAAACCTCATTTGTGAAGCCTAGAAGTATATCTGGTTTGACAACTTTAAATACTCTTACAACTTTTTCCTTGATTTTCCAACTTTAAATTGAATCTATCGATTATTCACCATAAAAATTAGAAATTTATTTCACTTACAGGGTTTTCACTCAATTGTTCTCCCACAATTTTTGTAATAGTTTTAGTTCTTCTATTTGCCACTTTTACAATTTTAAACATATTTTCTTGATACCTAAACTTTATAGTATAAGCTAGTATTTTCTCTCTATCTAGGTAAGGAAGATGGCACCATGTATTTCTCTTAGCTTCTAATTTATACAACATAAAAATGTTTATATACGGGATAGGGAGGAGAGGGGAGAGGATGGGTAGAAGGAAGGTGATTGATGGGACTACACCTATGGTGCATCTTACAAGGGTACATGTGAAATTCACTAAAGGTAAAAATGTTTATATACAGGATAGGGAGGGGAGGGGAGAGGATGGGTGGAGGGAAGGTGATTGATGGGACTACACCTATGGTGCATCTTACAAGGGTACATGTGAAATTTACTAAATGTAGACTACAAATGTCTTAACACAATAACTAAGAGAATGCCATGAAGGCTATGTTAACTTATTTGATGAAAATATTTATTGCATTAATGTACACAGCTATGATTTAATAAAAGAGAGAGAGAGAGAGAAATAAAAATGTTTATATAGCATTACTGGATGTTTTGTCTCAAAATAGAAGTTTACTGTTAAAACTTAGAAGATGTGGCATTACAGTCTTTTAGCAAATTTGTATATCATGTCATGTAGGCAATTTAATGTCCGTGAATGATCTGCCTCTAAAATTTAAAAATTTAAAAAATGGTATTTTTCCTGTGGCTCAAGGAGAAGGGTGCTGGCCCCATATACCAGAGGTGGTGGGTTTAAACCAAGCCCCGGCCAAAAAAATAAAATAAAATAAAATAAAAATGGTATTTTGATCATTATTTTTTTGCCTCTATTTTATCTATTTTCCTTTTCTCAACTTCCTTTCAAATTATTGTTTTACCTTTTAGAATTCATACCTATCTCAGGAATTTGGCTCTTTTCATGCCACATGTGCTTCAAACTTTCTTAACACTGTATTCTTTTAATCTTCTTAGTAATTTAAGTAGGTAATTCCATTTTAACATGCAAGAAGTTTTTTTTTGTTTGTTTATTTTCAGCATGATGTTTTACTACATTTTTTACTGTAATTGATGCAATGTGGCTTCAACTGTCAGAAATTCTTATTTAAAAATTTAGATTTTGGGCCAGGTGTGGTGGCTCACGTGTGTAATGCCAGCATTCTGGGAGGCCGAGGCAGGTGAATTGCTTGAGCTCAGGAGTTCAAGACCAGCCTGAGCAAGAGCAAGACCCTGTCTAAAAATAGCCAAGAGTTATGGTGGGCGCCTACAGTCCCAGCTACTTGGGAGGCTGAGACAAAAGGATCACTTGAGCCCAAGAGTTTGAGGTTGCCATGAGCTATGATCCCCATGGCACTCAACCCCAGGGCAACTGAGGAACATTCTATCTCAAAAAAAAAAAAAAAAAATTAGTCTTTGCCTTTATTTATCATTTTTCTTTCCTCTTTAGTTAGTTGGCCTTTTAATTCATCTCGACCCTTATGCTACCTACTTTCTGATTTTCCACAATAGTTCAGTGACCATTAGTTATTCATTCAAATTTAGGAATGCATTACCATTAAAATTGTTAGAGTTTATTTTGCAATTCTCATAGCAATAAATGTATTTCTTCAATAAGTTTAAACTCTGAATAGTGACATTCCTGCAAGAATATCTGAAGTGCCAAACTGTAGCACCATCTACCTCCACCATTACTTTTTTAACATTTTCCATCTATTTAACAATAATAGATTATAACAGAGTGTATTTATTAAACTTATATTAATTTCCAAGAATTATACTAAATATTCTTTATTCAATAGCTTTTTAAATGTTCAAAATGACTCACTGTGTTACTATTGGTATCCCCATTCTACATGTAAGGAAACAGAATTATGAAAGTTTAGTAATTTCTCCAAATTCTCAGTAAGTAACTATTAGAGCCATTTTCTATCCTGAAAATTTGATGTTGGATTTCACTATGATGTAATATCATTCATTCTAGAAAGTTTCTAAAGCTTTTTTCCTCAATGTCATTCTTTGATTTTTATTTATACTCATTCTAACAACCAATACTGCTATGGTCCACCTGGGGTCAATGTTGTGTCCACCTCATCAATTATATGGTGAACCCTAATCACCAAATGTGACCATATTAGAAGATCAGAGTCTTGGAGATACAATCAAATGATGAGCGTAGAACCCTCATGAACAGGATTAGTTTCTTTATAAAAGAGCCTCCAGATAGCTGCTTTGTTTCTTCCTTCACATGAGGAGGGCATCTGGTAGGAACCAGAGGGCATGTCCTCACCCGACACTGAATCTGCTGGCACCTCGATTATGGATATCTCAGTCTCTAGAACTGTGAGAAATACATTCCTATTGTTTATAAGCCAGTAAGTGCATGGTATTTTGCTTTAGCAACTCATAGGGCAAAGACAAGTACTTATACTGGGAATTCCTTATTTTTAATGTCATAAGCCTTCATATTATATTGGATTTGTTTTACTTTTGTTTCCAACTTCTTATCTTATATTCTTGATTATTTTTATTTTGTAGATTTAATGGGTTATCATATTTCTTTAATAAATTAGAACATGTATTTTTTCATTTGTTATCTGTATCTTTCAACAACTATATTTTCTCCAGATTTAGATAGCTAGTCTGTATCTCCTACTGTTGCAGGAAGACAAGGCCCAAAGGAGAGAAAGAGCACCCAAACACCACGTTTATAAGAGGAAAGGCTTTATTCACCAGGAGAGAAGGAGCACCCAAACACCACGTTTATAAGAGGAAGGGCTTTATTCACCAGCTGGGAGATTATGGCATAGAAGAATTCCAAATGACCACACTCTCCGACTGGCTTGGTCTTTCCCTTTTTATTGACAGTCAGAAAGTTCCACCCCACAGGTACCCTTCTCATTGGCCAGTTTGAATCAAGCGGGAGATGCTATTCCCACCCCTACAGAACTATAGGATTTCACAGAACCTGGGAATTTCCAAGTTTCAGGAAGTTAAGTTTATAAATTCCCAAGAGCTGAGTCACCATGGAGAGGACCCTGCATATGTATCCTTGTGGTCTCCTTGAGAAGACCTGTTCTTCTAGACCTCACCCTTTAGGGTATTCTCTCTCACTACAATTTCTCTTTCATATGTTTTTCTCAAGTGTCTAGTGACTATTGGATGAACATTTATATAAATGAATAAAAATTAATTAGATGGGAGAGGCAGAATGTATTTTAATAGTGTGTTCTTTGCAATGTTGAGAAGCTTTTTCTTATGATACCCATATTAATTTTCTACTGTTGTGTAGGATTATATTTAGAAATAAACATATCCTACATCAAGCACACAAAGTAAATTCAGTGTGAGTTAGAATGACTTGCTTTTCTTCCAGAGGCTTACGGGACTTGGACCCCCCTGGGTTACACGCAGAGTTGGCTTCCTTGGAGTTGTAAATTCCGTAAGCCATTTCTCTGAAGCTGTAAACCCCATGAAGCCTGAGATCAAAGGGAATGTTGCCCTTCCTCAGAGATACAGGCCAGAGGGTTGACTTATGTTAACAACATATTGTCAGAGGTCTATAGGTGCTCTGCCCCGAGAAGAAGACATAGTCATTACTTCATACTGAGTAAACTGAGTGAATGCTTGAAAATATTTTTCCATTAACTCTGTTCCCCTGTGGCTACTTTTTTCTTTATGATTTTGTTTACACACCTGTCTAGAGATTAGTCAGTGTTTAGAAGATATTTACTGCAAAAGTGACTATGTTAATGTGGTAACAGGATATTTCCTTTCAAGTTAATTTCAGATAGGTAAAATAAGATAATGATGAAACTAATAGATAATAGATTAAGTGTGTATGTGACTAGAAAACTATAAAATCAAAACCTGGAATAAAGATTTTTGCTACACATCATCTCATCTTGTGTAGTCTGTTTCTTGACTTAATAATTACAGGAGCGAGTTTACACCCACGGCAAAGCTGCTGTTCGTTTGCATCTCCGGTCATGCAACACTGTTGCCATAATTAATTAACACAGAATTATCGTCTTTCAGTTCTGGAAGCCAGAGGTATAAAAAAATTAGCATAGCTTGCCTGGTGGGCTCTTATTGATTCTATTTCTCTGAAGAAAATAAATGATGGCTTTGTGTTTTTACTTAGGAAGATTATAAAGGGGAAAATTGTGGGTAAAGAAAAAGAAAATTCTTTAGATTTGTTAGGTTCAAAATGCCCACTAGCCATCCCATTGAAGATTTGCACCAGGGAGTCATCCTGTAGTTTGTGATTTACATTACGATTAAATGAGATCTACCTTGGGAAAGAGTAGAGAAATGATACTCAGATGGAGGATGTATTTATGACACCATTCAATATTCAGAATAGGCGAAATAAAAGAGTAAACTAGAAAAGGGTGATTAGTGAGGTAAGATCAAACTCAGGACAGTGGTGTGACAGAGACCAAAGGAGAAGAGGGCTTTAAAAAAGGAGGAAGGGATCAACTGCCAATAGAATCTATCTCTGTTGAGAGAGAAGTAAGGTAAGAATTGAAAGGTGATGATTTAATTTGTAAGATAGAGGTTATTAGTGACATTGTTACTGGATGCAGAGGGTGTGGCTGCCTGTCACTGTCAGCCAACATGCAGAGATGAGGAAAGGTTCAGCAAACTTTCCAGGACCAGGATTCTGGAGAACAGTAAGAGTCGCCTCTCCAAGACTGTTCTGTTCTATCATTCCAGTTTTATACATAAAATATTTCTGTTCTATCATTTCAGTTTTATACATAAAATATTTCTGTTCTATCATTTCAGTTTTATACATAAAAGTTCAAAGCAAAGACCACTCTAATCCCTCTCCCAAATAATAATCAGCATAACACAGTGACTTATTACAACATTCCAGTTCAAAAGTCAATATCCAAAACAATCCACTAAACTACTAAAGATAGGCATCTTTAGGGTGGGAGCTAAATTTGGAAAAGAATAAGAATGGGAGACAGGACATAAAGGTCACTTAGGACTTAAATGGACCAGACCAGCTGTGTCAGGCTGGCCCTGGCCTAAATGACTCCATCTTATTCTCATTACATGTGCTTTCAACATTGCCACACAGAGTTTTAATAGAACAGTTGTTAAAAAATAAATTATTAATTGTATCCAGACATCTACCAGTTTGATTTAGTCTTATTGTTGGATAGTATTTTATAAATACATATTTTTGCATAATATCAGTTAACACATACCTTCAGTTTTCCCATGTTAAAATACATATTAATGCCATTAATTAGAATAATTGTGTATGAAATTGTAATTAAGCATCTTGATAATTACTCTCACACAGGTACATTAATACTTCTATAATTTTAGGCAACATGTTCAAAATCAAATAATTTGTTTTTTTTGGATTTTAATAGCTAAGTGGGTCACAGTGGCCCACTACAATCAGAAAAGGTTAGTAGTAAGCGGAGACTTCTAATACATTTAAATGTGAGCCGCAGTCAGAATAAGCACATATTGAAGACAGAACATTACACTGGAAAGAAAAAGTATTACACTGATAGAAGGTGACATGGAAACTAGTTTAAGCAATTTTAGGTTTTTATCTTATAGGATCGAAGTGTCACTAACATATTTTCAGTTATCTTATAAAAGATATGAGGAGAAGATTTATCTTGAATCACGTGTGGCACATTGCAGTAGGCTGATACACCTTAATTTTAATGAGAACTTTGTTAGTAAGACAAATTTCTATTTAAATGGACCCCAAAGGTGGTTCTGAGTTGTGCTATTGCTAAGAAGTAATGTCTTTGTAAAATGTGAATCTGACAGTATCCTTTTATTAAGTGGTTTAAAATGATGTCATTGCTCTCAACTATTTGACTCATTTTAATCAAGGAAACAACTTTCACTGTCTCTTCCAATCAGCTTTATAAAGTGTCCTGTAATGATTTGGGAATAGATACAGCTCCATAAGAGCTCCATCAGGTAGGTTTAAGTTAATTCCTTTCCAATCATCATTTGAAGAGTGTTAAAGGCAAAGAGGGACATGTGGAGATTTATAGTATATTGCCACTGCCGTGCTTTTTTTTTTAACCGTAAAGTGGCTTGTCTTAGAGTTAGCCATTCAACTAACCAAAATGTTTGTTTATATTTTACTCAAGTAAACCAGCAAAATATTGGGTAGACTATTCATTATTATAATTCTATTCATTCTTCCTTTTACTGTATGTAATGTCCCTGATCTTGGCAGATTTCTTGAGAGCTGCCACAAGAAAATTGTCTGTGTTTGGCAGAAGTCAAGGACTTATGATGTGCCTCTTAGCAAAACTGAGGCAAATAGCAGAAACTGTTCTCTTCTGCAAGGCTAACTCTTGAAACTTACATCTGACCTAGAGTCTGTTTTACAATGCAGTGCTGGTTTTATACAGTTACTCCCTGGAAAACCTCTGCCAAACACAGATCTAGAGACATCCAGGATTTCTTCCAAGTGGGGAATTTTAAAAATAATGGACTGAATCATCATAATCTTGCTAAGCCAAACTGAGTTATGAGGTTAGAACCATAGCTTCCATTATGATATTAACCTTGGATAAATCAGTTCGTATGGTTTAGTCGGGAAAAGGTTAATGGATAATAGATAAAAGTGTGACATTTAAAACAGTGAACAATGAATACCTCTTTATTTCACCAAGATGAAAACTTATTATTCTCATGAGTAAGTACTCATAAGAACAAAAAAAAAAAAAAAAATACTGGTAAATACAATTACTCACATCATTCTGATTAATAATACATCTTTGGGGCTTTACCTAAGCTGTGACCTTTACCACCTTGGTCCTGAAAGTTTATTAGACATGTAAGACGTGTCAGAACCAGGAAGACTGGCAGACAAAATTAAATCCTGCCTACATTTTATATATTAGAGCATAGTCCATGAGAGCTCAAAACTATGCCGAAGTTTAATGAGCAAATTTATAGTAGAACCAGGCTGAAAAATGTTCGGTTAATCAAAGTTAAACAGCTTTTTTTATTGCAGGCCTTTTCAGAACCTTAAATAAATGAATGAGTATTGTGAATCTTCTAGCGGTAATATAGTATATGCAGTTTATCATGTTTACCTGAAAGTGAGAACTGTCAGTTTGAAAAATACCTATAAATATTTTTCTTAGGACAAAAATGTTCTAAATCACACAATTTAGGAAAATGCTAGAAAACATTGATAAATAGCATTGGATGTTGATAATTATTTATGCATTCTTTAATATATTGATCCCAATTAGCTTGTATCTGGTTTAGAAATAGACACAATTCAGATATATTAAGTTTGCTTCGTAAAACATGTTTATTAAATTTCCATACACTGATTATTAGCATAAACTTTATCTTGTGCCTCGTAATGAATCACCTTCTGTGTTGTGTAAATCCTCTTCAGTGTGCTGTAACATATCTTTATTCTATTTTAGTTAATACTCATTTAGAACTTTTAAATCTACAGTTTAACAATTAGGGATTCATACTCATGTTTTGAAAATTATTCTTGTAAAACTTCATTATCAAAGTTTAGTTTTCTTTACAAAGAGAATTGGGGATGTTTCTGTTTTCCATGAACTTAAGTAATTTAAATAATAGTTTACTTTTTTTTTTTTTTAATAAGGCCAGCCCTATTCAGTTGTAACTTCTATCTAGCCCATTTTTCTGTTATTTAATTAAATGAACAATAATTTTTTATAATAATTCGGTTTAATTTTCATCCTTTCTTAAATTTGAATTTATATTTATTTATATGTTTATTTTAGACACAGGATTATTGGCACCCAGGCTGGAGTGCAATGGTAGGATCATAATTCCCTGCAGTCTTGAATACCTGGGCTCAAGATAACCTCCTGTCCCAGCCTCCCTCCCAAGTAATGAGGACTATAAGCATCATACCCAATTTTTATTCTTAAGCTTCATTGTTGCTCTTTCTTTTTCCACATACACACTTTTGAAAAAGTTTTGATCTTATTGCTCTCTACAAAAATTCAGAATTTAAATCAATCGTTAAAATTATTTCTGACTTGGGGATTTGTAATTTCATTAACTTCAAACATTTAATATTTTGTTTTATTTTCTCTTCCTTTTTCCAGTGTCTGTAGATATAAACAAAATAAGTTTTTTTTAGCTGTATTTAACAGAATACTTGAGTGATTATTAAAGAAAATTATTTTCTTTTTTCTTTTACACACCAGGTCTGAAAATACTAGACTAACAGTATGACTCAGCTCAGCGGGGATGTCAAAAGTGGTCTAATTCTCCCACCACTATCTCCTATTTGTAACATTTCCTGTTATACACATAATCAAGGGAGAAAAGGAGAGGAAAATATGGTACCAGTAACAGAGCTGGGGTGAGGGAGAGATCAAATCTTAGCCCATCTGTGTTTACCAAGTGGCTTTAAGACAATGAAAAGTAAACTTTCTGTGAACTTCAGGAAGGGAGGCAGTTTTACAAGTTGGAATAAGGTGTTCCTCAGAAGTTGGGATCCTTACCTCTGGATAGAAACTGGAAGATAGAGGCATTACATTCCTTATAGATTCCATTTCAAAGCAATTCTCTCAGGTGGAAAGACATTCCTGGGCTGTAAAGTGGCCAGAGGCTTTTTAGAAGATCTACATCACAAAGGGGCAGAGAAAGCTTTTACAACTTCTTATTACCTAAAGGAAATGCTCCAAGGTCTGGGGAACAGAATGGGGATAAAACCTGGAAAGTGTAATTTAGAGTTGTCATTGGGGTATAGATGTGGCTCATCCTGTTCTAGTGATCCAGGCCATGATAGGATATCTAAAGTAGGCACATTGACAGCCAAGCAATATTTGAAGAGGAAGAGGATAATGGGGGAAAAATCTCATAAAGGAAGGAAAAAAATGAAAAATACATGCAGTCAGTGATTCCTAGCACTTACTAACTCATAACAGTGAGGAAAATAATCAGATTTTTCTATCCAGGCATCTCCACCTGCTAGGTAACTCTCCCACATTACACTGTAATCCTACCTTTACCATTCACAAATCTCTATTATGCATTGTTTTTAACTGCTACTTGTGTCATTGGAATGCTCTTTCCTATCCTTTTTTTCCCTTGGCTTTTGTAGTAGGTGATGAAGAGTTATGGGCTGTTGCAGTCCATGATTGATGTTACTTTTGCAAAACATTTCTTTTAAAAACATGCTTCAAGAATTTTTTTTCCCAGACAGTTCATGTACAAACATTAAACAGTCTTTAAAGATTATTTTTTTTACCTGGTTTCTTGTACCCTCAATGAATCCCCAACAATAAAAAATATATATATTATTTTTTTCTTTCTTTCTTTCTTTTTTCTTTTTTTTTACTTACTGGTCTCTTTGTTCTAAATACATCCCTTCCCTTTTCCCATAATAGCTGTTGCCCCAAGGCAGTTTGAAATAACAGCCTTAGGTGAAGAGGCACCATCCTGAATCCTCCCTTGGACTCCTGCTGCCTAATTTTATCAATCTTATTTCCAAGGGAGACAACCATTTCCCTGCATCTTGGACAAGTGCAATTTGGGGTACACATGTTGTCTTTTCAAACACAGCAGGCCCACAAATTATGGGACTCTAAATCACTTAGATTGCAGGGCACGTGTAGACAGCATATCTTTTAGCAAAGCATTATTTTCTCCCTCTATAGTTTAGACTGCTTTCAGAACTTTGAGTTTGTACTTCTATTGGAAACTTGGCTGAAAGCGTCTAGAGGTAACTACTGTACGTTGACATTCTGAGTACTCCTGTCATTTGTCCTAACATCTCCGCTTCTTTGCCATTCATAAATCTCTATAATGCATTGTTTTTGACTGCTACCTGTGACCTTGAGATGACCTATGTAACACTCATCTTGTGTACATCCCAAAAGATAGTAGGCTATGTCTTTACCCACTGTTTTCTGTCTACATGTTCATATGTTTACATGATAATCACAGATGATAACTCTATATGTGATATTGGCAATGGTCTACATTCAGGACTGGAATAAGTTATGAAAGGGGTCATCAGAATGTTAACAGAAAAGAAGCCATACTCTGTAAAATAAGGTAGAGGATTATTCTGAGCCATGTTTGAGAACCATAACTGGGAATCACAAACAAGAAGCATTGACCACGAGGACTCATTATAGTAGGACTACATTTCGGGAAGATAGAAGTTATAGGCAAAGTCATAAATCAGTACGTGGAAGAAATACATTGGTTTGTCCTAAAAGGTGGGACATCTGAATGCAGATGCTCACAAGTCATAGGTGGGTTTAAAGATTCTTTAGCTGCCAATTGGCTGAAAAAGTTGCATTATGTCTAATAGATCAGAAGTCAGTGAAAAAGACTACCGAGTTAAGATAAGGTGTGGGGTGGCAGAGCTCCCCACATGGAGCACATGAAGTGAGCAAACACACACTTATGGCAAAGCTGCTGACTCTCTCATGTCTCTGATCACGCAACAATAAGGTCTATTAATCAGAGATAAACAACAGGACATTTGCCCAGAATCCAGTGGTTTGTTACCTGTCCTTGGACATGCTGGTAGTGTAAGAATAAAAATTTTTAAGCTGACTCTAAAAAAGGTTATAAAGATTTTAGTTACAGATTCAACTGAACCCTGAAGCAGATGATAAGCAATAGTTGCAAAACAAGTATGCTCATGACTATGTGTACCAGGAAAC
>CAUYPK010094543.1:0-35630 GCA_963574355.1 Loris lydekkerianus
TTCTTAGCAAAGTATCTCAGGAATGGAAGAAAAAGTATCCAATGTACTCAGCCCTACTATGAAGCTAAATTATAGCTTTCACATGAAGGCTATAACCCAACTATAGCACAAGACTATGGGGAAAGGGCCAAGGAGGGGGAATGGGGGGGAAGTTTTGGTGGAGGGAGGGGCGATTGCACTAATGTACACAGCTATGATTTAACAATAAAAAAAAATAGGGCAAAGCACTACAAAAATAAAATAAAATAAGTTTATTACTCTTAATAAATATCTTAAATTTCTATGAAAAAAAATACAAAAAGGGGAAAATGCACATCAGATTTCAAAGACTTATCATGAAAAAAATGTGAAACATCTCATCAATAACTTTTATGTTGATTATGTGACATTTTGGATATATTGAATTAAATATACTATTAAAATTAACTTCCTGGGCTCAGTGGTTATAGTGCCAGCCACATACATAGAGGGTGGCGGGTTTGAACCCGGCCTGGGCCAACTAAACAACTGCAACAAAAAAATAGCCAGGCGTTATGGTGGGTGCCTGTAAGTCCCAGCTACTGGGGAGTCTTGAGGCAAGAGAATCGCTTAAGCCCAAGAGTTGGAAGTTGCTATGAGCTGTGATGCTATAGCACTCTACAGAGGGTGACATAGTGAGACTCTGCCTCAAAAATAAATAAATAAATAAATAAATAACTTCCTGGGCGCCATGTCTCAGCTCCAGCACCATCTGGCACTACCAGATCCTACCAGACCATTGGTGACATTGAGAATATCTTTGTCACTATCAAGTCCAGCAGTGTTCACAGTCCAGTGGGCAAGATCATCAAATACTTGGAGCAGCAAGGATTCCACTTGGTGACCACAAAGCTTCTTCAGGGCTCTGAGGAACACCTCAAGCAGCACTACGCTAACCTGAAAGACCACCCATTCTTTCTGGGGCTGGAAAAGTACGTGACCTCTGGGGCTGGTTGTGGCCATGGCCTGGGAGGGGCTAAATGTGGTGAAGATAGTACAAGAGATGCTTGGGGAGGCCAATCCAGCATAATCTAAGCCAGGCATCATTCACAGGAACTTTTTTTTTTTTGAGACAGAGTCTCAAGCTGTTGCCCTGGGTAGAACACTGTGGCATCACTGCTCACAGCAACCTCAAACTCTTGGGCTTAAGCGATCCTCTTGCCTCAGCCTCCCAAGCAGCTGGGACTACAGGCGCCCACCTAACGCCCAGCTATTTTTTGGTTATAGTTGTTGTTGTTTGGCGGACTGGGGCTGGATTTGAACCTGCCAGCTCCAGTGTATGTGGCTGGCACCTTAGCTGCTTGAGCTACAGGCGCCGAGCCATGAGCTACAGGCGCCGAGCCTGTTCACAGGAACTTCTACACTCGATTTGACAAAACATTATTTATGGCCACTATTCAGTACAAAGTATTGAAAAAGAAATTATCCCATGGCTTAAACCAGAAGTGGTTTACATAAATTTTATGCCCATGGCTGGATCTAGGAATAAAAGGAGGACACAGCAACAGTCCCCTTTGGTAGCCTTCCGTTGTCCTTGGACACAAGTATTCATTCTTCTGATTTGAAACCAATAGGATTAACCATTCTTAGCCAATAAAGCCTTTGAAAACAGGGGAGAAAACTTTCTTTGTTTCTCTATACTTTAAAAAATGTGTCTATGGCTTGGTGCCCATAGCTCAGTGAGTAGGGCACCAGTCACATACACTGAGGCTGGCAGGTTCGAGCCCGGCCCGGGCCTGCTAAACCAACAATGACAACTGCAACCAAAAACTAGCCAGGTGTTGTGGCAGGCGCCTGTAGTCCCAGCTACTCGGGAGGCTGAGGCAAGAGAATTGCTTAAACCCAAGAGTTTGAGGCTGCTCTGGGATGTGAGCACTCTACCAAAGACAACATACTGAGACTCTGTCTCAAAAAAAAAAAAAAAAAAGTGTGTCTACTAGAACATGCCACATGTGGCTGGCATTGTACTCCGATGGGGCGGTGCTGGTCTACGCTATCATTTACTGCCTTCCCACAGCTCACAAAATGCAGTGACTCCCTAGGCTGTCCTTCCTCCCACCTGTCTTGACAAGAGTTTGCTTTGGAACAACAGATCCTCTCTTCTGGAGCTCATTCATGAAATAGATGCCTTTTGTTCCATGTAATAGTTACTCTGTTCATCTTTAATCGCACTCTGTGCAATTGGTGATTTGGGGCCACAGTGCAGAACCAGGGAATCAAGAGACTCTGTATTTATCCCAGCGTAGGCACTAACTTGCTATGGGCCCAGGGCAAGTCCCATCTGCATCTCACCTCCCACTTCTTGAATGACACAGCCTGAAACCTACTGGAGGGCCCCTTTCAGCTCTAGAGGTTCTGCTAACAAGAGTCTCTTCCCATGAAGATAGAAGGAGAGGAAAGAGTTATTTTTTTTGAATTATCATTATTGTTGATGACTTTGTCTCCTTTGTTTAGAAGAGCAACCGTAGCAGAATTGTAACATTTAGCCTTGCTGCATTTCAGTCAGAAAAAGTAGGTCCTGCTGTGATGTTTTTGCCCATGTCATTCCCTCCCTATCAACATTCACTCATCCAACTTATACTGAGTGCCTAATATGTGCCAGGCACTGTGTCAGGCACTGAGAAACAAAGATGAATACACCACAGTCTGCTTGAGCCTTCAGCCCTGAGAGGGACACAGACAACCGTAACACAAGGCAGGCCGTTCGTTCAGAGAGCTGTGCTTGGGTAAATGGGCTGCGGGTCAGGGAAGGTTTCCTGGGGGAGGGCCACCTGCACTGTGTTTCTTGGGGTAGGTGGGAGTCAGCCAGCTGAAGAGAAGTGGGAGAGGGAAGGCATTCCAGGCAGTAGGAACAGCTTGAGCAAAGACACAGAAGCAAAGCACAGCTTGGTGTGGGCCGGAATTATAAGTCCTTTAGTGTTGTTGGAGCTTAAAATTCAGTGGTGGGAGAGCAAGCTGCAGAGGTGGGCAGGAGGCTGTACTCCAGGGCAGTACTTAGAATTCCTTAGGACATCTAGGCCCATTGCCTGGTTCATTTTCCATTTCCTTCCTTATTTTTTCCTGGTTCAGTAAAGTTGCTGAATTTTTGCTTGTAGCTTCTTTTGGACTCTAGCACCTGTTCCTATGCCGAATCCCATTCCCACTCCTTCAAGTCATCAGCTGTGATTCACCTGTGAGTTTCTGAATGCTGGAAGCCTCCACAGTGAGCCAGGAAATGAGTTCTGATTGGTTGGGAACAGTCCCCTGCTCCAAGATTCGGGGCAGGGAGCCTCCGTTCTGTTCTGGTGGCTCTATCCATTGTTGCTTTCCTCTGGACCTGTAGGTTATTCCAGAAAACTCCAGCTGCTGCTCTTCAGTGAAATGGTCTAAGTAATTGGTATTTTTTCCAAGAATTACCTTTTAAAAGTTATATGTTTTTAAACAATTCGTTACTGGGCAAACGTTTTTGACTGTTTGTGGCCAGTTTTCTCTCCTAGAAGGACATATGTGTAAAGTACAAAGGCAATTATGATTCCATAATTGTAAGTCTAGTTTCAGTAATACACTGACTTCCAGAGAATCTCCACTTTCTATAATATCCTCTTGGTCACAGAGCAAAACAACAGGATTGTAGCAGTATACTTATAGGATCCCACCAGGTCACCACCTCAGACCTGAGACACGCCTGGCTACTTCAGAAAGTAGAGAGAACTGTGGACAGATGTCCTGATGTTGAAAGTGGACACACAGTTGGGGTGTAACTAGTATCATCACCCTCACATTATTGGGCCTTGACCATTCCATTTTCTGTGGGAAGCCACCTACCTTCTGTGTTTTCTCTCACACAGGAGCCTGCTGTGGCCACTGCCAAGGGCCACTGTGTATAGAAACCACAATGTCATCAAAGCTCATGAGGTACAGGCCAGTGGTTGTTGCCTTTCGGGTGGTTTCCCATGTCTAAACCAAGGGAAAGACCCAACGACCATTCTCAGTGCCTGTAGATTTACCTTCTATTTCCTTGTTATATTGTCATCATTATTTTCTTTGTCCAGAGAAGAAAGAGCCCTGCAGTAGACTGAATTGTATCTTCTCCCCACCCAATTCATGTGTTGAAGCCCCAACCTCCAACTACTTTTGGAAATACAGCCTTTGTGGGAGCAACTAAAGTTAAATGGGGTCATAAAAGTGGGCCCCAATAAGATTGGGATCCTTATGAGAAGAGAAAAGAGACTCCAAAGTACTCTCTTTTTCTCATTCTCTCTCTCCTTGCCATGTGAGGACACAGCACAAAAATAGTCATCTGTAAGCCAAGAAGAGAGCCCTCACCAGTAACTAAAGCATCTAGCACCTTGATCTTGGACTGCTCAGACTCCAGAACTGAGAGATTATAAATTTCTGTTGTGTAAGCCACCCAGTCTGTGGTATTTTGTTATAGCAGCCCATGCAGATGAGTACAGGGTCATTCATTCATTCATCCCCCATTTAATCTTCTATGATGCAATGTGATGGTTAATTTCATGCGCCGACTTAACTGAAGGATGCCCAGATATCTGTTAAGACATTATTTCTGGATGTGTCTGTGAGAGTGTTTCTGGAAAAAAAAAAAAAAAAAAAAAAAAACCAACTAGCATTTAACAGCAAATTGAGTAAAGAAGACCTGCCTTCACCAATGAAAGCAGGCATCGTCCAAATCGTAGAAAGCCTGAACAGAAGAAAAAGGTTGAGGAAGGGTAAATGTGCCATCTCTTTTGAAGCTCAGACATCCATCTTCTCCCTCCCTTGAGAATAGAGCTCCTGATTCTTGGACTTATCTCAGGGAACCCCCACTCCTGGTTTTCAGGTGTTCAGACTCAGGGTGAATTATACTACCTACATCCCTGGACCTCCAGCTTACAGACAGCATATCCTGGGACTCTTAGTCTCCATAATTACATGAGCCAATTCTCATAATAAATCATTTATATATCCCAATATATCCTATTGGTTCTGTTTCTCTAGAGAACTCTGAATAATTTGGATGGTATAAGGATATAGCCC
This sequence comes from Loris lydekkerianus, assembly GCA_963574355.1. NCBI lineage: Eukaryota > Metazoa > Chordata > Mammalia > Primates > Lorisidae > Loris > Loris lydekkerianus. The sequence goes on from CAUYPK010094543.1 coordinate 5,035, forward strand.
TGACTCCAGCACTCACTAGCTGAGTGATCTTCACCAGTTTGTCCAGCCTGCATAAACCCTGGTTTCCTTATCTATACAATAGGTCACTTGGTGCAGATTAGCTATTAAAAAAAAAAAAAAAAGGATAGGACTCAAGATGGTTGACTAGAGACATCAGACCCTGTAGTTTCTAGAAGGAGAAGCAAAATTTTGAATAGATAATCATACCTCAATTAGAACTCAAGGAGAGAATGTTAGAGTCCAATGGAGAAGTCATAGGAAACACGTGAGTCACAGAAGGAAAAGGAAGGGAGTGACCAGCTCAGGTGAGATTGGCTGAGTGAGAGAAACTTCAATAGTACACATTCCCACCACAGACTGCTGCAATCCACATCACAGGAGAGCTCTTCTACCTATTTGAACCCTGACACTAGTGCGGGTAATGATTTGGAGACCCCAAAAAGTATTATACCAGACAGGGAACTTATACTGGATCAGTTACCACCACCACCACACACATATGTAGCTGCACTAGGGTGACATTATGAGAGCCCAGCCATCATGGAATGCATCCATGCCCTGGAAATAAGAGCCTCCATATCTCTACATCCCAGGAGCTTCCACTGACATCCTCCCATTATCCAGCCAGAGGCAGTGCTATCTGGTCCCAAAGGTGCTACAGGGACTCCAGTCTAGGCCACAGAGAGCAGTACTTTCCAGGGAAAAGATGTTCAGGCACACCACAAAGCCAACCCTGGAACAAAGGAAACATAAGTACATGTTTTCCAGAGCCCAAGAGCTCCCTGTCAGGGATGTGAGAAGTAACTCACTCTCAGCAGCAGCATAAACTCTGTGCTTGGCCTCACAGGAGGAAAGTGAGGTCTCTTCCCCCGGCAGAGTAACCTCCGTGCTTAGGCTCACATGTAGAGAGTGGGATCCCTTTTGCCTTCCACAGGCACAGCCACTGCTGCTACCACTGGAGACTTGGGGCAGGCTCTGGGTGGTGACTATGTCCCCACTAGCGGTTTTTCTTCATATGCAAAGAGTGGGGACTTCCCCCTCAATATGGCACTGCCACAGAAAGCAAGCAAGCTTGAGAGTTGCATGTTGAGGGGTATGGGTGGTGATCCTGTACCTTAGCCACTTACAATACCATCATATCCACTCTGGACACAGGGGGATAATCTCACCACCACTATTGCCATTGACCACACCATGCTGAACACCTGCCTGAGCCCCTACTGCCACTATTGGCATCCAGGCAAACCACCTGGAGGCCCAAGAATTGGCCTGCATAGTCCTGCTAACACAGAGGCCAGACTAGACCACCCTGGAGACTAAGAACAGGAATCTGAATAGGTCCAAGAAAAGAGAATCTCAGAACTTGAAGATAAGTCTTTTGAAACAACCCAGTCAGACAAAAATACAAAAGAATGAACAAAGTCTTCATAATATATGGGCCAACATAAAGTGACCAAATACACAAATCATTGATATCCCTGATGTGAAGACAGAAGAAAAGTGTTCAAAAACCTATTGAATGAAATAATAGATGAAAAATTCCCCAAGTCTAACAAGAGATTTAGATATCCAGATACAGGAGGCTCCATGATCCTCAAATACAATGCAAAAAGGTCTTCTCCATGGCACATTATAGTCAAACTCTCTAAAGTCAATGACAGAGAAAACTCTAAAAACAGCAACAGAAAAGCATCCAGTCACCTACAAAGGAATTATCGTCAGACTAGCAATGGACTTATAGGCAGAAACTTTATAAGCCAGAAGAGAATGGAGCAATATATCCAAAGTACTGAAAGAAAAAACTTCCACACAAGGACATTACATCCAGTAAAACTATCCTTCCTAGTTGAAGAAGAAATAAAGTCTTTACCAGATGAGAAAATGTGGAAGGAATTCATCACCACTAGACCACTTTTTATAAGAAATGATCTAGGGAGTCATAATGCTGGAAGTGAAAGGATGACCAGTAACCATCATGAAAACATATGAAAATATCAAGCTCACTGGCAAAGCAACACACCAATGAGGAAGAAAAAAAATTCAAGTGGTGCCACCACAGAAAATCAGGAAACCACAAGGACAAAAGGAAAGAACCAAAAATATACATAAAACAACCAGAAAGCAATTACTATGACAACAAAACCTTACATGTCAATAATAACTTTGAATGTAAATGGATTAAATTCTCCACTTAAATGATGCAGCCTGGGACTGGTCACGGTGGCTCACGCCCGTAATTTCAGCACTCTGTGACGCCAAGACCGATAGATAGTTTGAGCTCAGGAGTTCAAGACCAGCCTGAACAAGACTGAAACCCCATCTCTAAAAATAGTCACGCCGTCATGGCGGGTGCCTATAGTTCCACCTACTTGGGAGGCTGAGGCAAGAGAATCACTTGAGCCCAGGAGTTTGAGGTTGTTGTGAGTTATTACGCTATGGCACTCTACTGAAAGTGACAAAGTGAGACTCTGTCTCAAAAAAAAAAAAAAAGACACAGACTGGCTGAATGAATTAAAAAAACTTGATTCAGTTATATGCTGACTATAAGGAACACATTGTCTGTAAAGGGATGAAAGACAATCTTTCATGTCAATTGAAACTAAAAGTGAGCAGGAATAGCTATACTTATGTCAAATAAAACAGCCTTTAAGTTAAAAGGAGTAAAAAAAGACAAAGTCTGGCTCGCTGTCCGTAGCACAGTGGTTATGGTGCTGGCCACGTACACTGAGGGTGGTGGGTTTGAACCCGCCTGAGGCCAGCTAAACAACACAACAACAACAACAAAAAAGATAGAGTCATTATATAATCATAAAGGAATCAATTCAGCAAGAAGATATAATAATTCTTCATATACTATGTATACTACATATGCACCAAACACTGGAGCACCCAGATTCATTAAGCAAATATTTCTAGATCTAAAGAAAAAGATAGATTACAGGGCCAGGCACAGTGGCTCATGCCTATAATCCTAGCACTCTGGGAGGCCAATGCTGGTGGATTGCCTGAGCTTAGGAGTTCCAGACCACCCTGTGCAAGAGTGAGACCCTGTCTCTACTAAAAATAGAAAAACTAGCTGGGTATTGTGGCAGGCACCTGTAGTCCCAAGCTATTTGGGAGGCTGAGGCAAGAGGATCGCTTGAGCCCAGGAGTTTAAGGTTGCTGTGAGCTATGATGCCATGGCACTCTAGCCCAGGGGGACAGTGTGAGACCCTGTCTCAAAAAGGAGAGAGAGAGTTAGACTCCAATACAATAATAGTGTGGAACTTCAACATCCCACTCTCATCATTTGACAAATCATCTACAAAGAAACATTGGACTTAAACTAGACTTGGGCCAAATGAACCTAACAAACATTTACAGAACACAGAATGTGGAATACACATTCTTTTCATCAACACATTGATCATTCTCCAGGACTGACCATATGTTAATCCACAAAACAAGTCTCAACAGATTTTTTAAAAATTGAAATCATATCAAGTATCTTCTCAGACAAGAATGGAATAAAACTAAAAATCAATACCCAGAGGAACTTTGGAAATTATACAAATACATGGAAATGAAACAACTATTATGTACAACCATTGGTCAAGGAAAAAATTAAGACAGAAATTTTTTAAGTTCTTGAAACAAATGAAAATGGAAAAATAACATACTAAAACCTATAAGATGCAGTAAAAGCAGTGCCAAGAGGAAAGTTTACAACATTAAATGCTTACATCAAACAACCAGAAAGATTTCCAATAAATAATTTAATGATCTACCTCAGGGAATCAGGAAAAAAAAAAAAAAAAGAAAAAGAAAACAACCAAACCCCAAATTAGTGGAAGAAAAGCAATAATAAAGATCAGAGCAGACTGGGCACAGTGGCTTGTGCCTATAATTCTAGCACTTTGGGAGAGCAAGGAGGATCACTTGAAGCCAAGAATTTAAGAACAGCCTAAACAATATAGTGAGACCCTTTCTCTACAAAAACATTTTAAAAATAAAAATTATCTAGCCAGGCATTGTGGCAGGAGCCTGTAGTCCCAGCTACTTGGGAGGCTGAGGCAAGAGAATCGCTTAAGCCCAAGAGTTTGTGAGCTGTGACGCCACGGCACTCTACTGAGGCAACATGGCAAGACTCTGTCTCAAATAAATATATAGACTCTGTCTCAATAAATATAAAAATAAAAATTATCCAGGCATGAGGGCCAAGCATAGCCAGACCCTATCTCTACCAAAAATAGAAAAATTAGCCAGACATTGTGGTTGGCAGTAAGTTCTAGCTACTTGGGAGGTTGAGGCAAAAGGATAGCTTGACCCCAAGAGTTTGAAGTTTCTGTGAGCTATGACACCACAGCACTCTACCCAGGACGACAGAGTAAGACTCTGCCTCAAAAAAAAAAAATAAATAAATAAATAAATAAATAACTAAAGAAAGAAACTGAAGAGAACACAAGTGAAAAGACATCCAAGCCTATAGATCAGAAGAATTAAAATTGTTAAAATGATCATACTACCCAAACCAATTTGCAGATTTAATGTAATCCCTATTGACATACCAATGGCATTTTTCACAGAAATTTTTAAAAATCCTAAAATTCACATGGAACCAAAAAAGAGCCTGATACACAACTTGACTTCAAAACATATTACAAGGCTACAGTAACCAAAAAATATGGTATTGGTATAAAAATACAAATACAGACTAATAGAACAGAAGAGAGAACCTAGAAATAAAAGCACATATTTACAGACAACTGATCTTCAACAAAACTGCCAAGAATGTACACTGGGGAAAGGACACCCTTTTAAATAAATAGTGCAGGAAAAACTAGATAATCATATGAAGAAGAATGAAACTGAACTCTTGTCTCTCATCTTATACAAAAGTCAACTCAAGGTAAATTAAACACTTAAACATGGCTCGGCGCCACATACACCTGAGCTTGTGGGTTCAAATCCAGTCCGGGCCCGCCAAACAACAACAGCTGCAACCAAAAAATAGCCAGGCGTTGTGGTGGGTGCCTATAGTCCCAGCTACTTGGGAGGCAGAGGCAGAAGACTCACTTGAGCCCAGGAGTTTGAGAATGCTGTGAAACGCGATCCCACAGCACTCTACCCAGGGCAACAGCTTGAGGCTCTGTCTCAAAAAAAATAAAAAAAATAAAAAAAATAAATAAATAAAATAAACACTTAAACATAAGACCAGAAATCATAGACTACTAAAAGAAAACATAAGGAGCAGTGCCTGTGGCTCAGTGGGTAGGGCGCTGGCCCCATAGACCGAGGGTAGCAGGTTCTAACCCAGTCCTGGCCAAACTGCAAAAAAAAATAGCCAGGCATTGTGGCAGGCGCCTGTAGTCCCAGCTACTCAGGAGGCTGAGGCAAGAGAATCACCTAAGCTCAGGAGGTGGAGGTTGCTGTGGGCTATGAAGCCATAGCACTCTACTGAGGGCTATAAAGTGACACTCTGTCTCTAAAAAAATAAAAAAGAAAAGAAAACATAGGGAAAACTCTTCAGGACAGTAGTCTAAGCAAAAGATTTTATGGCTGAGATCTCAAAGGCACAGGCAGAAAAAACAATAGGCAAATGGGACTACATTAAACTATAAATTTTCTGCATAGCAAAAAAAAAAAAAAAAAAACCCAGGATGACAGGCAACTTTTTCAATGGAAGAAAATATTTGCAAATTATTCATCTGACAGAGGACTAAAGTCCAGAATATACAAGGAACTCAAACATCTCAACAATTAAAAAAAAAAAAGTAAGCCCATTAAACAATAGGCAAAGCCAGGCACGGTGTCTCATGCCTATAATCCTAGCACTTGGGAGGCCTATGCAGGTGGACTGCCTGAGCTCACAGTTTCGAGACCAGCCTGAGCCAGAGCAAGACCTTGGCTCTAAAAAAAAAAAAAAAAAAAATAGCCAGGCATTGTGGCGGGAGCCTGTAGTGCGAGCTAATTGGGAGGCTGAGGCAAGAGAACACTTGAGCCCAAGAGTTTGAGGTTGCTGTGAGCTGTGATGCTACAGTTCTCTAGCAAGGGGGACAAAGTGAAACTCTGTCTCAAAAAAAAAAAAAAAAAAGAAGACATACACATAGTCAACAGGTATATGAAAAACTGCTCAATATCACTAATAATCAGGGAAATGAATATCAAAACCACAATGGGATGTCATCTCACCCAAGAATGGCTATTATATTTTTGTTAAGTTTATTTTTGAGAGCAGCACCTGTAGCTTAGTGAGTAGGGTGCCAACCCCATATACCCAGGTTGGCTGGTTTGAACTTGGCCCCTACCAAACTGCAACAAAAAAATAGCCGGGCGTTCTGGCAGTCGCCTGTAGTCCCAGCTACTCGGGAGGCTGAGGCAAGAGAATCACCTAAGCCCAAGAGCTGGAGGTTGCTGTGAGCTGTGATGTCACAGCACTCTACCGAGAGCGATAAAGTGAGACTCTGTCAAAAGTTTATTTTTGAGGTGGGGGTCTTGCCCAGGCTTGTTTCAAACTGCTAGGCTCAAGTGATCCTCCCACCCCAGCCTCTTGAGTAGCTGGGACTATTGGTATGTTACACCATACCTGGAAAAATGGCTATCACTAAAAAGAAAAAGAATAAGAGATGCTGGAGAAGATGCAGAAGAAAGGGGACTCATACACTGTTGGTGGGGATATAAATTAGTATAAATGCTATGAAAAACAGTATAAACATTTCTTAGAAAACTGAAAATAGAACTGCGCCTCTATCCAAAGGAAAAGAAATCAGTATATGAAAGGAACGCGTGCCCTTGCATGTTTATCATAGCGCTATTCACAATATCAAAGACATAGAATCAACTTAAGTGCCCATCAACAGGCAAATAGACAAAGAAAATATTTTACATATACACAATAGAATACTATTTAGCTATAAGAAAAGAAAGAAATCGTGTCATTTGCAACAACACGGATGTGCTGGAGGTCATTGTGTTAACTGAAATAAGCCTGGCACAGAAAGACAAATACCACCATTCTCACTCATTATGTGGGAGCTAGAAAACTTGCTCTCCTGAACCTGGAGAATAGAATGATAGATACCAGAGACTGCTAAGGGTGTGTAAGGAGCAGGGGGAGATGAGGAGAGGCTGGATACAGTTAGATAGAAGAAATAAGTTCTAATATCTGATAGCAGAGCAGGGTGTCATGTATATTTCAAAGTAACTAGAAGAGAGGATTTTTTTTTTTTTTTTTTTTGAGACACAGTCTCAAGCTGTCGCCCTGGGTAGAATGCTGTGGCATCATAGCTCACAGCAACCTCCAACTTGGGCTCAGGCTATCTTTTTGCCACAGTTTTTCTATTTTTAGTAGAGATGGGGGTGGGGAGAGGTCTTGATTTTGCTCAGGCTGGTCTTGAACTCATGAGCTCAAGCAACCCACCTGCCTTGGCTGCCCAGAGTGCTAGGATTACAGGCGTGAGCCACCATGCCCGGCCCAAAAGAGAGGATTTAAAATAATACCAACACATAAAAATGATAAACATTCAAGGTGATGAATATCCCAAATCCCCGACTTGATTATTACCCATTCCATGCATATAACAAATGTTCATATATACCCCCCCCTAAGTTTTGTATCAATAAAAGAGAAAAATGCAAAAAAATAAAAATAAAAATTGAGTCAAGGGGAGTATTTCTTCTTCATGGAGCTACGGTAAGCATTAAATGAAATATTCCCTATAAACTCTTAGAACAAAGCTTAACATAGGTTGTTTATTTGAGGGGCAGGGTGGTACAGAAATTAATAATATGGACTTTGAAGCCAGATTTTCTAGGCTTGAATCTCAGCTCTGTTGCTTACTGTGCAACCTTGGGCAGGTTACTTAACCTCTCTTATCTTTAGTTTTCTTGTCTAGAAGATAGACTCATTGAGTTATAAAATAAATGAACATATTATTACAGTTTGAATGTTTCCACTGAAACTTATGTTGAAATTTAATTCCCAATGTCACGGTATTGGGAGGCAGGGCATAAAAGAGGTGATTATGTCATGAGGGCTCTGCCCTCACAAATGGATTAATGCTATTACAGTTCAGCTCCTTTTTCCTCTGTCTCGCTCCACCTTCCATCTGCTGCTATGGGATGACCCTTGCCAGATGCCAGTGCCATTCTCTTGGACATCCCAGCCCCTAAAACCATGAGCCAAATAAACTTCTGTTCATTATAAATCACCCATTCTGTGGTATTCTGTTATAGCAGCAAAAGATAGACTAAGACACATATGCAAAGCATTTCAAACCAGACCCTGCATAAAGGGAGTTTTATAAAGTTTTATTCATTCCCATGATCCTGGGCTTATGGGGCAAAGGGTAAGCTACTAACATTGGCAGGATGATAGAGTGGTCAGCAGCAGGACAAATACCCTACTGGGAGTCAGTTGTCCTCAGAGTTCCCACCTGTCACCCAGTGTGTGGCCTTGGGCAGTCTCTTCTTCTCCCTGGGTCTCATTTCCCTTTCCTTAAAATATAAAGGCTAGATAATAGGATTGCAGAGGTGGAGCCCTCATAGGCAGAGATTGGGACAAAAGTAAAAAAAATAAATAAAAATGACAAAGCAGAATTTGAAGGTGACATTTTGGAGCATGCTGAAGTCAGACCAGCAAGCAGGAATACTGCTGGCCTGGTGACAGCCACCACCCACTCACACTGCTCAGGAAAAGGTTGGGTACTCAGGTGAACAGTGGTTTGGAAAAGATTAGAAGCCTCATACTCCCCCACCATCTTCACACCCCCAGACTCCTTGCCAGTGTGCAGCAGTGTGGCACGGACAACTCCATTCCTTGCTTTAACAATCTCGATTACTGCAGAGGTGTAAAATATTCATGCTGAAAAAGGCCTGGGAAGCTTCAGTGAATGCTTCCCAGGGGGTTGGCTGTGCCAGGGACTTGAATTCAGGGAGAAAATGAATTGCCTCCTCCTCCTGTGAAGCTATGCTGGGAGGTACAGGATGCAGCTCTCAAGAGGACGCAACAATGGCCAGCGAGTACTCTGAACAGTGGTTCGTAAAAGAGGGGTCTAGGAAAAAGCTGATTCAGTGCCATTCAGAGGGGCTGTGGCCTCTATTAGAAACCTCATTTTCACCATAACCTGGAAGGTCCAAGAGAAAAGTGGGAGATTGAAAAAAAAAAAATAAAAGTAGGAGATGAGCTGTGTGTGGAGGTGTTAACCTGCCAGCTAACCAGAGGGAGGCAAAAATTAAGGGTTGGAGAGACCTTTTGCTGAGATCCCCCTTGAGGGAGGGTCTTGGGCCACACCCTTTCAGGAGCAATCCTGTGCCCTGGAATCGGTTCTTTACTTTTACAAGATGCCAAGAACAGGGCCAGGTGATAGAGATACAACCAAGAATGAAACGCAGGCCCTGTTCTTCCCAAATAGGTTGAAAGTACAGATCCAAACAAATAATTAGACTACAACTTGGCCCAGTGGTAAAAAGTACACTGTATCCAACTAGTTGTCCAGGAAGAGAGGACTGAATTAATAATCTGTGGTCCACACAGAGGCAACACTAAGACACTCTTGAAAAGGATGACCCACTGCTTCCTATACTGGACTGAAAAGATGCACAAGGAATATGAAGTGGGGAAAGCAGTGGAGCTTCCAGGCAGCTGAACTCGTGCCAGCTCCTGGAGGGTGGCCCGTGGGACAGGGCAAGGAAGCTTTATGCTCTGTCTCCATAACTTGCCCCACGCATCTCTTCACCTAAAACCTTAAAGACAAAGAAGAAAAAACCACCTAACTACTTGGTTGACAATTTGGGCTCGATACTAAAATTATTTCTTTTTGTCCCCAAAGTTGCCATACATAGGGGAAAATGGGAAATTGTAGCCAATCATACCTTTATTTACAAAATATTCATTCCATAATTTTACAAGGAAATGGCCAACATGTACAGAATATTTTGTAAATGTTTTGTAAAATTGTGTAATGAATATCTTGTAAATAAAGCTACATTGACCTACAATTTCCTTTTTTCCTTATTTATGGTGACTATTAGGACACTCTGCAGTTACCGCTTTATAAATTCAGGTTAAAAAAAAATGTATGCAGCATTTCATAGAGCAAATTCCCATTATGTAAAAACAAAACAGAGGCTTGGCCCCATAGCACAGGGGTTATGGCGCCAGCCTCATATACCAAGGGAGCTGGGTGAGAACCCGGCCCAGGCCAGCTAGACAACAATGACAACTGCAACAAAAAATAGCCGGGCATTGTGGCAGGCACCTGTAGTCCCAACTACCTGGGAAGCTGAGGCCAGAAAATCGCTTAAGCCCAAGAGTTTGAGATTGCTGTGAGCTGTGACACTGCAGCACTCTACCGAGGGCAATACAGTAAGACTCTGTCTCAAAAAAACAATAATAAAATAAAAAGAAACAAAAAAGTATACATACGTCAATATGTGTGAGCATTCACATGCTTAGCTATGCGTAGAGCATTTCTTGGGAAAATACACAGGAAAGTTAAAATTCTTATTCCCAGGCTCAGCGCCTATGGCTCAAGTGGCAAAGGCACCAGCCACATACATCTGAGCTGGCGGGTTCAAATCCAGCCTGGGCCTGCCATACAACAATGATGGCTACAACCAAAAAATAGCCAGGCATTGTGGTGGGTGCCTGTAGTCCCAGCTACTTGGGAGGCACAGGCAGGAGAATCGCTTGACCCTGGGAGTTTGAAGTTGCTGTGAGCTGTAATGCCACAGCACTCTACCCAGAGTGACAGCTTGAGGCTCTGTCTCAAAAAAAAAAAAAAAAAAAAGAAAATTCTTATTCCCAGAAGGGCACTGGGCTGACGAGGGAAGAAGAAAGCTATTACTTCCCATTTGTAACTTCTGCATTGCTTGAATGTTTTAAGCATAAACTTATATTACTTTAATAATTTTTAAATAGTTTAAAAGATTAGGCTCGGCACTTATAGCTCAGCAGCTAGGGTGCCAGCCACATACACCGTACCTGGCAAGTTCAAACCGAACCCAGCCCTGCCAAACAACAATAACAGTTACAACCAGAAAATAGCCAGGTGTTGTGGTGGGCACCTGTAATCCCAGCTACTTGGGAGGCTGAGGCAAGAGAATCGCTTAAGCCCTAGAGTTTGAGGTTGCTATGAACTGTGATGCCACAGCACTCTACCAAGGGTGACACAGTGAGACTCTGTCTCAAAAAAAAAAAGAAAAAAAATTAAACAATATGGTTAATTCAATCACAGAAATGTATGCAGAGCATATTTGGGGGGTACAGAAGTGGAAGGTTACAGAATTTCTTTGGAAAATGAAGGAATTAAGTAAGAGCTTAAGGTGATAAAGTTTTTTCTTTTTTCCTATGATTTTAGCAGGTTAGGCAGAGATCGAAGATTAGAGAAATGGGGTGAAGAGGGGATGGAGTAGGTAACCAACCCCATTAAGTGAAAGAATTGATACCACTTAGCTTAGGCACCAGATATTTGTAGGAGCATTGAAGGGGCACAGTCCACTGCACCCTGGTAAGGTGAATCAGTCTTATTTGTGCTCTTTGACGTATGAAGCCCTGAGAAGGAACTTTCCCGTACTTGGCTAGATATGAGTTTTGGGGGATATTCTCCCCTAGCTTGCATAAGCGGCTTTGCTGAAAAATACAGGCAGTTATGCCTTAAAAGAAAGAATGTGCTGGAGAGCCTCGCCAAGTCTTAGCTGGAACAGATCATCTGCCTGGGGCAGTGGACCATTGCACTTAATCCCTTACCTCTATTTACATAATAACTTTCAGTTAGTCATATAGGGAGGTGGGCAAACAGAACAGACAACCCAGCGCCTCTGTGGTTTATCTCCATTGTTGTTGATCTCCAAACAGGACATTCTTAGTTTGGAAAGGTGTATACATACTTTGCTGCATTATGCTGATAAGAAATCTTTACCTTTTGTCTTCTTTATTCTTGGATTATTTTTATCTGATGAGTTTGGATATATAAGAAAGTGAATAAAGACAGGCGATTGCTGATGTGCCTGAGCAAGCACCAGCCTTCCCTTTTAAAATTATTCATTTCATCTGCGGTGTTGCCTCTGCGTCATCGACCAAGTAACCCAGTGGACAGCAACAGAGCATCAGGGTGTCAGATTATGCTCGGATCAAAGATCAGAATGCCAGCTTTCCATTTTGTTTATTTATTTATTTATTTATTTTTGTTTTTGAGATAGAGCCTCAAGCTGTCACCCTGGGTAGAGTGCTGTGGTGTCACAGGTCACAGCAGATTCTCTTGTTTCAGCCTCCCAAGTAGCTGGGACCACAGGTGACCGCCAAAATGCCTGGCTATTTTTTGGTTGTAGTTGTCATTGTTGTTTGGCAGGCCTACGTTGGATTTGAACCCGCCAGCTCTGGTGTATGTGGCTGGCATCTTAGCTGCTTGAGCTACAGGCACCGAGCCCAGCTTTCCATTTTAATCATCATAACAACCCTTAGGCACTGATACTATCGCCTTTTCCATAGATGAGGAAACTGAGGCACAGAGAAGCAACTTGAGGATGAATTGTCAAATTGGAACCCAGCTCAAACCTGGCTGATTTCAAAGTCCACACTTTTCCCACAAGGCCCAGCAGAGATGCACTGGAAACCCTCCTCTGAACATGCAAATTCACAAATCCCCAGTAAACTGTTGCTCAGCCTCTGTTTCACCCCCACACATCTGCAACAGGCAGAAGTTTTTTTTTTCTTTAGACAGAGTCTTGCTCAGTTACTTTGTTGTCCTAGATAGAATGCTGTGGCATCCTAGCTCACAGCAACCTCAAATTCTTGGGCTCAAGCAATCCTCCTGCCTTAGCCTCCCAATTAGCTGGGACTATAGGCACTCACCATGATGGCCAACTAGTTTTTTTTTTTTTTTTTTTCTATTTTTAGTAGAGACAAAGTCTCATTATTATTTTTATTTTTTTGAGACAGAGTCTCACTATGTCACCCTGGGTAGAGTGCCCTGGGGTCACAGCTCACAGCAACCTCAAACTCTTGGGCTTAAGCAATTCTCTTGCCTCAGCCTCCCAAGTAGCTGGGACTACAGACGCCTGCCACAACGCCCACCTATTTTTTTTGTTGCAGTTGTCATTGTTGCTTAGCTGGCCCAGGCTGGGTTCAAACCTGCCAGCCTCAGTGTATGTGGCTGGCACTGTAACCACTATGCTGTGGGCGCCGAGCCCAGAGTCTCATTCTTGCTTAAGCTGGTCTCAAACTCCTGAGTGATCCACTTGCCTCAGGCTCCCAGAGGGCTAGAATTATAGGCGTGAACCACCATGCCCAGCCTTAGGCAGAAGTGCTGATGTACAGAATTCTGCTAGGTAGGCTGTCACCTGTACTGTTATCATTTCCCTCCACTGGCTTTAGTTCTACCCTCCGCAACAGCAGCCCTTCAATATGCAAACATATCCATTCCATTGTTACCCACTTGAATCTTCTCCAGAACAAACATCTTTACTTCTTTCAACTTTTTGATATGACATGATTTTTTTTTTTTTTGAGACAGAGCCTCAAGCTGTCAGCCTGGGTAGCATGCTGTGGCTTCACAGCTCACAGCAACCTCCAACTCCTGGGCTCCAGTGATTCTCCTGCCTCCACCTCCCAAGTAGCTGGGACTACAGGCGCCCACCACAACACCCAGCTATTTTTTGGTTGCAGCCGTCATTGCTGTTTGGCAGGCCTGGGTTGGATTTGAACCCGCCAACTCAGGTGTATGTGGCTGGCACCTTAGCTGCTTGAGCCACAGGCACCAAGCCGATATGACATGATTTTTACATGCTTCATCATCCTTTTAATTGGACTCATTTTGGTGATTTTTAAAATTTACTCTTTCATAAAAGATTTAGGCCAGGTGCAGTGGCTCACGCCTGTAATTCCAGCACCCTGGAAGGCTGACACAGAAGGATCACTTGAGCTCAGGAGTTTGAGACCAGCCTAAGCAAGAGTGAGACCTTATCTCTACTAAAAATAGAAAAATTAGCCAGGTGTGGTGGCAGGTACCTGTAGTCCCAGCTACTTGGATGCTGTGGCAGAAGGATTGCTTGAACCCAGGAGTTTGAGGTTACTATGAGCTAGGCTGACACCATGGTGCTCTAGCCTAGGCAAGAGAGAAAGACTGTGTCTTAAAAAAGAAATAATGTATCGAGGCCAGCTATAGTAGAGTAATTGGTATCAGCATTGCCTCTTGCCCTAAACAATTGAAGAACTGGACAAAATGCACAAGGCAAAATTTTTCAGGCACTGGACAACAGGAAGCACTGGACTACGATGCCAGAGAGATAGGAATCACAGGAGATGAGCACCATCTCAGGGGTGTGCTCAGAACCACCAGCAGGGTGTGAATCTTAAATGGAGAAGTGCATTCTTGCTGAGCTGAAGAAGAGAACTGGGACTTTTGGGACAGGATATAAAAGAGGAGAAAGCTGGACAGAGGAAGGATACTCAGGAGTCTACACGAAGCCCTCATTCCTTGGCTAAAGGACATACTGAGTATGTGCAAGTTTCATGGTGAAATTCTGTGAGGCCTAATAGAGAAAAGCTGCTTCAGGGCTGAGGGCTAAAAGGAGGTACCAGATGTTGGATATTGCTCAAAATATATTGGATGTAGCCTAGTCTTAGTGGAGAGATCTTGCTGAGAACCTCAGGCATTCAATGGAAACCACGAAAGGCCATGCTTTGGGGGAAGGATCATCCTCTTGAGTAATGGTCATGATCAATATTAGGAATGAAATCAAGGGTCAATCCACTATTGTGGACTGAATGTTTGTTCAAAATTTCTTTAATTCTGGAGGCAGGAAAGTGCTGCTGCCTTGGCGGTTTCGGTTTTTGCAGTGATCATCCACGGAGGCCGGGCTTTTGGGCCATCAGGAGTGAGGGTTCTGGATCCCGGCTGTGAGATGAGGAACCTGGGGCCGTGAGAAGTGAAATGATGAGTTACTACCCAAGTCACACAGCTAATTAAGTAGCAGAGCTGGGATTAGAACTCAGGTTTCCTGTCTCCCAAGATTATTAAAATGAGCCTTTGGAAGCAAACCCCTAGTGAATTCTTAAAGCAAATCATCGGACAGCCAGTTGTGGTAAAATTAAATTCTGGAGTGGATTATCGAGGGGTCCGGGCTTGCCTGGATGGCTACATGAATATAGCCCTGGAGCAGACAAAAGAATATGTAAATGGACAACTGAAGAATAAGTATGGGCATGCATTTATCCGAGGAAACAATGTATTGTACATAAGTACACAGAAGAGAAGGAAGTGAAGACTCCACAAGAGTAACACGTTTCATAGTTGGATATATTTTTTATGAAATTTTTTCTGTATTTTGGTTCTTTCATGGTATAATTTGTAATGTTTTTATAATTGGCGATTTTTAAGATAAATGTATAAAATTGTGGATGTAATTGCACATTTAAGTTTCAGTCATTTTCTTTTACTTCTGTGACAGTGCACAGAATGCTAAAAGAATAAAAACAAGATAAAATCTTTATTTTTTATTTTTTATTTTTATTGTTAAATCATAGCTGTGTACATTAGTGCAATCGCCTGTACCCATTCTAACATGCACCATAGATGTGGCCCCACCCGTTACTCTCCCTCCACCAAAACCTCCCCCCCCTCCCTTCCACTTCCTTGGCCCTTTCCCCATAGTCTTGTGCTATAGTTGGGTTATAGCCTTCATGTGAAAGCTATAATTTATCTTCATAGTAGGGCTGAACAAGATAAAATCTTAAAAAAAATTCTTTAATTCTTTAAGAATTAATTTGAGGGTGGCACCCGTAGCACAGTGGTTACAGTGCCAACCACATGCACTGAGGGTGGCAGGTTTGAACCTGGCCTGAGCCAGCTAAACATCAATGACAACTACAACAAAAAAATAGCCAGGCATTGTGGTGGGTGCCTGTAGTCCCAGCTACTTGGGAGGCTCAGGCAAGAGAATCACGTAAGCCCAAAAGAGTTTGAGGTTGCTTTGAGCTGTGATGGCATGGCACTCTACCGAGGTTGGCATAGTGAGACTCTGTCTAAAAAAAAAAAAAAATTAATTTGAGATGGTTCATAGATGTAAATAGATAGGCTTAAACCATAAAGTTTCTAGAAGAAAACATAGAAAAAAATTCTTCATAATTTTTGACTACACAAGTATTTCTTAGGACTCAGAAAGCAGTAATCATAAAGAAAATTGATCAATTAGACTACTTCAAAACTTAAAATTTCACTTCATCAAAAGAGATCATTAAACCATCTTTTCTTAGAGTTGTACTCCTGTCCTCTGAGTGCACAGAGATGGCAGTATTGCTAGTGCCTACACAACACACCTGCATCAGCTAGAGTTTTACTTTACCTTAGTGTGGTTTTTTTGGGAGAAAATAAAAACCTCTTCTCCAATAAACAAATGAATAACATCAAGAAAATGAAAAGGTGGCTCGGTGCCTGTGGCTCAAGAGGCTAAGGCGCCAGCCACATACACTTGAGCTGGCAGGTTTGAATCCAGGCCCGAGCCCACCAAACAACAATGATGGCTGCAACCAAAAAGTAGCTGGGTGTTTTGGCAGCCACCTGTGGTCTCAGCTACTTGGGAGGCAGAGGCAAGAGAATCGTTTGAGCCCAGGAGTTGGAGGTTGCTGTGAGCTGTGATGCCACAGCACTCTACCCAGTGTGACAGCTTGAGGCTCTGTCTCAAAGAAATAAAAAGAAAAAAAAAAAAGAAAAGAAAATGAAAAGGCAAGCCATAAAATAGGATATGTCTATGTCCTACTTTATATCTTCAACTTTATTTCTAACAACTTGTATCCAGATTATATAAAGAATCCATATATCAATTTTTAAAAGAAGCAACACAGGGCAGCACCTGTGGCTCAGTGAGTAGGGAGCTGGTCCCATATACCGAGGGTTGGCCTGGCCAAACTGCAACAAAAAAATAGCGGGGTGTTGTTAATGGGCACCTGTAGTCCCAGCTACTCCGGAGGCCGAGGCAAGAGAACGGCCTAAGCCCAAGAGCTGGAGGTTACTGTGAGCTGTACCACACTCTACCAAGGGTGACAAAGTGAGACTCTGTATCAAAAAAAAAAAAAAAGCTACACAATAAAAAAAAAACAACAGAATATAAATGGCCAGTTAGGACATGAAAAGGTATACAACATTGCAGGAAGAATGGGAACTAAAGACCCCATCCTTGGCAGGGGAAGGCACCCCCAGAAAAAGGGAAAATTAAAAAGTAAGCTAAGGGAGTTGGAACAAGAAAAAGTCAGCTAGTTTACCTTTAAGCCAGCCATTGCTAAATTTCTTACCTGAACAAGTTTCCAGTCTTTCCTGAAACACTAGCATGTTGGGGATACAGCTTATAAACACCCCTGCTGAGTCTGTGATCACTCTGAGGAAAAAAAAATGGCCATAGAAGAGGCTATGGAAAGACCTAGAAAGATACATTATCTAGGTCATTTCCTGCCCATTAAACAGACAAAGCAGGGCAGTGCCTATGGCTCAAGAAGTAGGGCGCTGGCCCCATATGCTGGAGGTGGTGGGTTCAAATCCAGCCCTCGCCAAAACCTGCAAAGAAAACAACAACAACAACAACAACAACAGACAAAGCAGGTACCCATTGTGGAGATTGGCATTTGGCTGAGGCAGAGACCAAGGGAACAGCTCAAGCCCTGAGATATGGGCAGGAGGGCTTATATCCCTTATCGCAGAGGAAGATCCTCTGTGGTGCTGATGAGAGGAAAATTCTTCTTTCCCACCAATTTCTCAGAAGAGATTGATGCCAGTGGCATTTTATTCCACAGGGAACTAGTGGAGTTTAACACTTCCCTAAGAATCTGTGTGGTGACTCCAGACAGGAGGCTGCCCCCACACAAGTCTCAATTTTCAGATTTCTCAAGACTGCTCAGATCCTTAAAGTTGATAATAATAACAACAGGAACTGATATGCTAAGAGAAACTGCTGGCATCTTTGTTCCCTGCCTCAGCTTACCTTCTGGCAAATGGATTTCAATAAAAGCAGAGTGGAACAAACACTCTGGTCATCACCAGAACCCCGCAAATAGGCAGTGGTCCCCTGAGTTCTCACCTTTGAAAATTCTAGTCTGGGCTCGGTGCCTATAGCACAGTGGTTATGGCGCCAGCCACATACACCAAGGGTGGTGGGTTCGAACCCAGCCTGGGCCAGCTAAAAACAACAGTGACAAATGCAACAAAAAATAGCTAAGTGTTGTGGCAGGCACCGATAGTCCCAGCTACTTGGGAGGCTGAGGCAAGAGAATTGCTTGAGCCCAAGAATTTGAGGTTGCTGTGAGCTGTGATGCCACAGCACTCTACTGAGGGTGACACGGTGACACTCTGTCTCAAAAAAATAAAAAGAAAGAAAGAAAGAAAGAAAATTCTATTCTGTGTCTCTTGTCTCTTTCTTTATTCTCATTCCTAACTTTATATTTCTTCAGTTGGTCACACCAGTTCCACAGGTCTTAGTGGACCCTGCCCTCAGGGTGGGACCCCAACACAATATCATTATTCTTTAGATAAATACAAATTAAGACCACAATGACATATACATATACTATTTTACACCCACTAAAATGACTAAAACGTAAAAGACTGACAATAAGTGTTAGCAAAGCTGTAATGGACCTAGAATTCTCATATACTGCTTATAGGACTATAAAATGATACAACCACTTTGGAAAATAGTCTGGCAACCTCTTATAAAGTTAAACATACTCTATGATCTAGCATCTCCACTTGGAGGTATTTACCCTAGATAAAAATAACTATCCACAAAAATATTAGTGTCCAAATGTTCATAGCTACCTTATTTCTACAAGCCCAAATTGAGAAATAATCCAACTGTCTTAAAACAGATGATATATCTGATGTCTCTCACCTTTTCTTATCCATGACAGGGACCCACTTCTTCTTCTTCTTTTTTTTTTTTTTTTTTTGTAGAAACAGAGTCTCACTTTATTGCCCTCAGTAGAGTGCTATGGCTTCACACAGCTCACAGCAACCTCCAACTCCTGGGCTTAGGGAATTCTCTTGCCTTAGCCTCCCAAGTAGCTGGGACTACAGGCGCCTACCACAATGCCCAGCTATTTTTTTGTTGCAATTTGGCCAGGGCTGGGTTTGAACCCTCCACCCTTCGTATATGGGGCCAGCGCCCTACCCACTGAGCCACAGGTGCCGCCTGAGAATGACCCACTTCTAATTCCCTCTGGAAGTGCTCCAAACTTTCTCTTTGTTCCTCTTAAATTAAATCTCTCTTTGTTACCTTGAAAAATAATTGTGATCTATTCATACAATAGAGTACTACTCAACATTAAAAAGGAAAATATGTTAATACATTGAACAACATGGGTAGACATATAAAAGAAGATCAACACCAAATAGAGCCTATCATATGATTCCATTTCTATGAAATTGTAAAACAGACAAAACAAAGCCAGATGATTGGAATCAGATCAGTGGTTGTCTGGGGTGAGGAGTGATGTCGTAGATTGACTATAAAGAGGCAGAGGGTAATGTACTATAGTAAGGAGAAATGTTTATCTTGGCTCAGTGGCCATAGCACAATGGTTACTGTGTTGGCCATATACACTGGGACCTGCAGGTTTGAATCCGGCCCTGGCCTGATAAACAACAATGACAACTGCAACAAAAAAATAGTAGGGCATTGTAGTGGGCACCTGTGGTCCCAGCTACTTGGGAGGCTGAGGCAAGAGAACCTTTTAAGCCCAAGAGTTTGAGGTTGCTGTGCCACTCTATGGAGGGTGGCATAGTGAGACTTTGTCTCAAAAAAAAAAAAAAAAAAAAAAAAAAATAAATTCTTTATCTTGACTGTGGTAGTTTTTCTTGGGAATATGCATTTGTCAAATTTCATTGAGGTATATACTTTAAATATGCATTCTATTATTTGTAAATTACATGTGAATAAATTACATTTTATAAAAAAATTTATTGAGCATCTACTAGATGCTAGGTTTATAAACTGAGAAGAAAGAATGAACAAAGAGGAAATAGTTAAAAATATAGAAGAAAGGGGTGGCACCTGTGGCTCAAAGGAGTAGGACGCCAGCCATGTATGCTGGAGGTGGCGGGTTCAAACCCAGCCCTGGCCAAAAAATGTAAAAAAAAAAAAAAAAAAAAAAAAAAAAAAAATATATATATATATATATATATTGTATGTGTGTGTGGTGTGGTGTGTGTGTGTGTGTGTGTGTGTGTGTGTGTGTGTGTGTATGAAAGGGGTAACAGATAGGAAGGAAGGAGACCCAGAGCCTAGATGGATGATTTTCCTGTGGCCAACACAGCATGCACTGAGGCAAGCAGGAAGGCAAAGGGAGAGGGAGTTGACAAGAAACAGCTGGAAGGATGGCCACGCCATGCCATGGGGCTGAGCTGAGCCAGGTGACCCTGAAGCTGTAACCTCTCCAAGGGTGGAATTTCTCCAGTATTGCTCAGTAACCTAGAGGAGGTAGAGGGTCCGCTTAGGGAATGTAGAGCAGAAAGGAAGAAATGGTGAAAGTTGAAGATACTGACAAGTAGTTGCACATATACACAGGGGCTCAGCTCCGAGAGGAAGTGAAGCCAGGAGGGGCACAGGTAGAGAAAATGGGAGGCTTAGAGAGCAGGCGGAGCAAGTGAGAGTCTAGAGTAGGAGGCTGTGATTAGGCTGGATTTGGAGCTGAAATCCTCTTTAGCTCCTGTCTGCTCCTCTTAAGCTCACAAACAAAGCACTTTGTCACTCTGCATTTCAGTGGATTCCACACGTGTTGAACACCTATTGTATAGGAATCCAAACTGTCTTATAAAGGGAAGTGTGTGTAGGTTGTTTCCACCTAGAAGAAGATAAACTCTCCTGGGGCTGTATTCACACAGCTCTCTATCCGCCTACCTCAGCAGCAAACTGCACACTGCATTTCTAAACGGAGAATCTAAATAAATGTCTACCCAAAATTAAAGTTCTCATGCCCTTTAGTTAGCAATTTCTCTTCTAAGAGTTTATTCTTATGGGTGTATTTGCCTATGCATGCCATAATTTCTGTACAAGACTATTCATTTTAATACCCTTTGTAAAAGCAACTCTAGGGCAGCGCCTGTGGCTCAGTGGGTAGGGCACCAGCACCATATACGAAGGGTGGTGGATTCGAACTTGGCCCCAGCCAAACTGCAACAAAAAAATAGCTGGGTGCTGTGGCGGGCACCTGCAGTCCCAGCTACTTGGGAGGCTGCAGCAAGAGAATCACCTAAGCCCAGGAGTTAGAGGTTGCTGTGAGCTGAGACGCCACAGCACTCTACCCATGGTGATAAAGTGAGACTCTGTCTCTAAAAAATAAATAAATAAATAAATAAAATAAAAATAATAAAAAGTAAAAAGTAAAAGCAACTTTAGGAGGAATAACATCACTAGGAGGCTGGTTAAATAAATGGTACTTTCATGTTATGAAATGCCATTGCATCGAGGAAAATTACTTAGGTATTGATATGAACTGATTTAAAAAATGTATTGTTTAAAGTGAAAATGAAAATTAGGCATAGAACAAGGGGTGTGGTGTTTTATGATTTGTGCAAAAACAAAAACATGTATACACTTGGAAACCAGCCACTTCTGGGGTAGAGCAGCGGGGTTGGGGAGGAGCGGTCTATAGCAGAGGGATGGGAAGAAGACTTGCTTTATACTACATGGTCTATATGCCCTTTTACCTTTACAGTGGTCTGTGATTTTACCCTTAGAATGTGAGAGAAAAGAAAGAGAGAGAGACTTCACTTGTTAGTGTCTGGAGGGTTGGGGGGTGGAAGAAGGGAGCTACAAGGGTCATTACCAAAGTTTTGAGATATACGAAAATTAAGAAACAAAATCCATGTGGATGGAAACAAATGAAGCCCTCCTAGTAACACCTATCAGCTGAGCGGGCTGAAACTTGCACAGGTGAATCACAAAGGACTCTGTGGATTGTGTTTCTTGGAAGTGAAATAGATCATAACAGTGTCTGTCTTGAAACTTCCATAGTGACCAATGGTATAATCTAAAGAATGAAGCTCTAGGGTGGCACCTATGGCTCAAGGAGTAGGGTGCCGGCCCCATATACCAGAGGTGGTGGGTTCAAACCTGGCTCTGGCCAAAAACTGCCAAAAAAAAAAAAAAAAAAAAATGAAGCTCTAATGGTGGAATTTTAGGACTTGTACCTCCCAGGATCTTACCATGTTGCTGACCTCTCCATCACCTCCTGGAGCAGATGGAAGATGGGTCCCTGGCTCTAAATGACTGAAGTCAAGAGGCCTAGCCTCCAGAAATGTGATTACAACTTATTTAGTACAAACATCCCACCTACCCATTAGTCAGCTACCTGGCAACCTCACCTACCCAGAACACAGCTAAGAATCAGAACTTAAAAAAAAACGACGACTCTGAAGTGTCATGGTTACTATAATTTGTGTACTTCTTTGATTCTCATTCAGAGCCCATTTTCCCCTTGCAGATATGTGCTTTGCCCCCCAGAGTTGGTATGAAGATTATTATTATTATTATTATTTTTTTTTTTTGGCAGTTTTTGGCCAGGGCTGGGTTTGAACCTGCCACCTTCAGCATATGGGGCCAGCACCCTACTCCCTTGAGCTACAGGCGCCACCCAGAATGAAGATTATTTTAAACTGAAGGCATTTGAGATACAGTAGGTGGAGAAAGAAGCCTTTTTGGAACTTCCTTTATTTCACTAAAAGAGCCTTTTGGGAGTAAAGCTGCCATAAATCCCCTCTCCAGGGGAGCTTTGCTCCCAGGAAGAACACCACTCACATAGATAAACATAAACAAATTACGGAAAATAACATGATTGAGGCAGATGTGGTGGTTCATACCTATAATCAAAACCAGCCTGAGCAATGAAGTGAGACTCTGTCTCTTAAAACAGCATTATCAACAAACTGCCATATCTTCCGTCTGTTGTCTTTTCTAAAAAAGCCCTTTCTTCTTTCTCTTTTTTAGGTTGCTTTGTGGACCCCTACCTCTAGCCCTATCTCCTGCATGCATATGAATAAAACTTGTTTAATGGGTGGCGCCTGTGGCTCAAGGAGTAGGGTGCCAGCCCCATATGCCGGAGGTGGTGGGTTCAAACCCAGCCCTGGCCACCAAAAAAACAAACAAACAAACAAACAAAAAAACCAACTTGTTTCCATTTCCCCTGTTAACCTGTAGGCCCTTGATCACAAGACCTGAGTCCTCAGTAGAAAAAAAACTGTTTTTTCTCCCACCACATTTCTTGCAGAGTTTTAACCAAGCTTGATTAATGGATTTCCAAGTCCATAGGTGAAAAGAAACAGCAAATGACAAGGGGAGAGAGAGACTATTTCAGGCAGAGCTTCCTTCAGCTTCAAGAAGTGACAGGTGACAGACTCTTGAGGAACAGAAACCTATATCAGAAAAACAATAATAATAACTTCCAAGAAGTGTAGAATTTGCCATTCTACATGCCTTCTAGGATGTCATGAGTGTCCAGGGTATCTCTATGGTCCATCCACTGGTGTCTATAACCATGGCTCATTGTTTATCACAAAGACCTCAATTCTCCTCAAGGGTAGCTTTGGTAGAAAAGAAAAACAAGAGCAGTACACTTCAGAAAGGTTTCTATACAATTCTTTTGAAACAGTCTGAGGCTTAAAGGGATAAACTCTATTGCCTAGAAATCTTGACTTTTTTTTTTTTGAGACAGAGCCTCAAGCTGTCACCCTGGGTAGAGTGCTGTAGCATCACAGCTCACAGCAATCTCTAACTCCTGGGCTCAAGCGATTCTCCTGCCTCCGCCTCCCAGGCAGCTGGGACTACAGGCACCCGCCCCACAATGCCCGGCTATCCTTTGGTTGCAGCCATCATTGTTGTTTGGCAGGCAGGGCTGGATTCGAAACCACCAGCTCAGGTGTATGCGGCTGGCGCCTTAGCTGCTTGAGCCACAGGCACCAAACCAGAAATCTTGACTTTTATAAAATGATTCGTCCCCCAAGGATTCACTTCAAATAAGTGGGAGGGGCCGCGAGAAGGTACAGTCAGAGCTGAAAAGATGATACTATCACAGAATTTAACCAAACACACAAAGGAAGATCAGCAGTATCTTGCCTATGTGGGGCTCTTGACAGCCCAGCAGGGAAGTCTGTCCTGCCCAAAAGGCTCAAAGGCTCAAATTCTTACTCTGCCAAAAACTCTGGATAAACATAATAAACAAGCCACCTATCTCTCTATGCCTCTGTTTAATCTCTGTACAATGGGAACAATAACCTTTAAGCTGTCAATGTTGCCAAATCATTATGATAATTTAATTCAACTGAATACATTTTAACAAACATCTATTAAGTATCGACTGTAGGCTGGGCTCAGTGGCATGCACCTGTGTTTCCAGCTATTTGGGAAGCTGAGGCAGGAGGATCTCCTGAGCCCAAGAGTTTAAGTCCAGCCTGGGAAACAAAGCACAACCCGCATCAAAAGAAAGAAAGGAAAGATGGAAGAAGGGAAGGAAGGAAGAGAATGAGGAAGAGAGGGAGGAGAGAGGGGGGGAGGGAGGAAAGACTCTACTGTATGCTCTGCACAGTGCTAGGTGAGCCTTGTAGGGAATAGAAAAATGAATAAAACACAGTCCTTAACTTCAAAGAGCTCATAATCTGGCAGGACCAAATTAAATAACAGACGGAAAGTGTTTTAGAAAAGACATCCTCCTCTGCAAAAGAAAGGCGTCAATATTTTCTCTTGAAGATAAGAGTTTATAGTGACATCTTTATCAATGGAGCATCATAGCTTAAAATCTGGTTCAGCAAACTAGGGTTCGTAGACCAATCTGGTTCACAACCTATTCATATAAAGTTTTAAGCCATGCACAGTGGCTCATGCCTGTAAGCCCAGTACTTTGGGAGACAGAGGTGAGAGGATTGCTTAAGGCCAGGAGTTCAAGACCAGCCTGGGCAGCATAACTTTCTACAAAAAAAAAAAAAAAAAAAAAAAAATTGAAATTGTTTTCTAAACTAGCTGGGCATGGTGATATGTCCCTGTAGTCCTACCTACTTAGAAGCTGAGGCAGGAGGATCTCTTGAGCCCAGCAGGTCCAAGGTGCAGAGAACTATCACTATAGCATTGCACTCCCTCCTGGGCAACAAAGTAAAACCCTGTCTCTAAAAAATAAAAATAAAATAATGAAGTTTCAGTAGTGGTGGCGCCTGTAGCTCAGTGGGTAGGGTGCTGGCCACATACACCGAGGCAGGCAGGTTTGAACCCATCCCGGGCCTGCTAAACAACAATGACACTGCAACAAAAAAATACCAGGGTGTTGTGGCAGGTGCCTGTAGTCCCAGCTACTTGGGAGGCTGAGGCAAGAGAATCGCTTAAGCCCAAGAGTGTGAGGTTGCTGTGAGCTGTGACGCCAAGGCACTGTACCCAGGGTGACAGCTTGAGACTGTCTCAAAAAAATAAATAATAAAATTTCAGTAGAACGTAGTCATATCCATTTGTATTGTCTTTGGCTGTTTTCACGCTAGAATGACAGAATTGGGTACTAGTTACAGATATTGTGTGGCCTAAAAATACAAAAATATTGCCTAGCTGATCCTTTACTGTATGGAAATAATCAAAGACCAATCAAATGAGAATAAAGAGAGGCTATTTCTCCAGCACTTGCTATACAAGGGAGTCATCCATTGTCAGTTGTGTATGGCAGAGACTCAAAAGCAGACAGAGGAGTGGGAAAACCTTACGGTGAAAAAAAGGGAAGGTGGGGTGGTGGGGCTGCGCCTGTGGCTCAAAGGAGAAGGGCACCAGCCCCATATACCGGAGGTGGAGGGTTCAAACCTAGTCCTGGCCAAAAAAAAAAAAAAAAAAAAGAAAGAAAGAAAGGGAAGGCTTTCGGCAGAGAGGTGTGATACCTTTCCCCACTCATCGTAAGGGTCACAGCCAACACTCCTGTAACAAAAGATAGGTTAACAAGAGAAAAGCACAACAAATTTACTTAATCAAACTTTCAGGCTTGACGTTTCTAGCTCAAGCGGCTAGAGCAACAGCCACATACACCAGAGCTGGAAGGTTCAAATCCAGCCCTGGGCCCGCCAAACAACGAGAACTAGAACCCAAAAATAGCCGGGTGTTGTGGTGAGCGCCTGTAGTTCCAGCTACTTGGGAGGCTGAGGCAAGAGAATCCCTTAAACCCAAGAGTTGGAGGTTGCTGTGAGCTGTGACATCACAATACTCTACCCAGGGTGACAGCTTGAAACTCTGTCTTAAAAAAAAAAAAAACAACAACAACAACAAAAAAAACAACTTTCATAGGCCTAAAGACCTAGGGAAAATTGCCTGCTGTTATGCTTAGGTTGAATGAAGAAATGCGATTGGACAAAAAGGGTGTAGTTGAAAGGTAACAGACTGAGGTGGAGAACCCAGCAAGGCCTGTGTGTTCAGGTCCTTCCTGGCCTCCTTGTGTAATATTCTTCTTCCTGGGGATAGGGGAGGCCCCCTCTGGAATGAGGGTTTTATGAGGGCCCTAAAAGTTTTTATTATAGGGTCTGGCATATAAATATTGGATGAGTAAATAAATGAATCATGGGATACAATGGCTGGAGGGAATCTTGGCAATACGATTCAGTTAGAGGATAATCTTTTTTTTTTTTTTTTTTTTTTTTTAATTGAGACAGAGTCTCACTCCATAACCCTGGGCTAGAATGCTGTGGTATCATCACAGCTCATCACAACCTCAAATCCCTGGGCTGAAGCAGTCTTCCTTCAGTCTCCCAAGTAGCTGGGACTACAGGTACCCACAACCACACCTGGCTAATTTTTTCTATTTTTCTAGAGACAGGGGTCTCACTTTTGCTCAGGTTGTTCTTGAACTCCTGAACTCAAGTGACCCTCCCACCTCAGCCCCTTGGAGTGCTAGGTTTACAGGCATTAGCCACTGGCTGAGGATAATCTTTCATCATTTAGCAAAAAGAAATTTTTATTTATTTATTTATTTATTTTGCAGTTTTGGCTGGGGCTGGGCTTGAACCCGCCGCCCCTGGTATATGGGGCCAGCACCCTACTCCTTGAGCCATAGGCACTGCCCTTCCTTTTAGTTTTTATAAACTAAAAAAAAAAAAAATAATAATAACCTATGCTTGAAGCCCCTATTCCCACTCTGAAATCCGGCCATAGTCTTGAAGCTAAGGGAATAGTGCTCCCTACTCAGCCTAGCTGAGAAGGTCCAAAGAGGGGGAATGCCTGTAACTCTCAAAGACACTTCAGCCTTACTAAATTTTTTTTTTTTCTTTAGAGACAGAGTCTCATTTTATCACCCTTGGTAGAGTGCTGTGGTGTCACAGCTCACAGCAACCTCCAGCTCTTGGGCTTAGACAATTCTCTGGCCTCAGCCTCCCAAGTAGCTGGGACTATAGGCATCACCACAACGCCTGGCTTTTTTTTGTTGCAGTTTGGCAGGAGCCAGATTCAAACCTGCCACCCTCGGTGTATGGGGCCGGCATCCTACTCACTGAGCCACAGGCATTGCCCCAGCCTTACTAAATTTTTCAGATGTTTTCTTAATTACTAATGGCTTTAAACTTCCTCTTTGTCTTCTGGAGAGCCTTTGTGCTCCTGAAATTGTATAATATTTACCCTCTGACGCAGTCATTTTTGAAACTGTTGTTATCCTTAGGTTAACAAGAAACAAAAGCATCAGGACATCTTTTTGATCTATCTCTTTAACCTTGACAGAGCCTCACCTGTAGAGAAATGGG
Organism: Loris lydekkerianus; assembly: GCA_963574355.1. Lineage (NCBI taxonomy): Eukaryota > Metazoa > Chordata > Mammalia > Primates > Lorisidae > Loris > Loris lydekkerianus. Next base: position 32,745 of record CAUYPK010094543.1, read on the forward strand.
GCCTTGGAATTGAGAGATATTCAAGGACCCCCAACATCCAGCCCCTCTGCCCAAGCCACATCACCTAAGAACCCTGTCAGCCCCTCTGCCCAAGCCACATCACCTAAGAACCCTGTCAGGAAGATGCAGCCCTGCCCTCCAACACCAAAAGATTGCTCAATTCTGCTGATTCTCTGTCTTTCTTTCTCTCGCCTTCTCTCTCTCTTTCCTTCCTTCCTTCCTTCCTTCCTTCCTTCCTTCCTTCCTTCCTTCCTTCCTTCCTCTCTCTCTATCCCACCCTCAGTAGGGTGCCGTAGTGTCATAGCTCACAGCAACCTCAAACTCCCAGGCTCAAGCGATTCTCCTGCCTCAGCCTCCCAAGCAGCTGGGACCACAAGCGCCTGCCACAACGTCCAGCTATTTTTTCTGTTGTAGTTGCCATTGTTGTTTAGCTGTTGAACCTGCCAGCCTCTGTGCACATGGCTGACCCCGTAACCACTGTACTACAGGTGCCGAGCCTGATTCTGTTTTCTTAAAGCTCCAGGGGTAAATCCTCCCTCCCAATCCTTCTGCCATTCTCATATTTTAAACCCTCATAAATTCCCCCTGCAGCTATAGCCATGTCCTTCTAACTCCAGTCTTCCTCTGGTCCAATGGTATGACCCAAGTCACTTTTTAGCTTCCAACCCTTCAAAGACTTCCCATCACCTTCCAGAGAAAGTCCAACACCCTTGAAATGGCATCCATAGCCCTTCTCTGAGCTGTCTTGGCCTGCCTGCCTCTCACCCCTCCCTGCCTTGCACTTACTGCTTGCAGCCACCCACTGCACGTGGCTCTTTAAATTTAAATTATAGTTAAAATGAAATTAAGAATTTAGTTTTGCAGTTGCATGATCCACATTTCAAGTGTTTAATAGCTAGAGCCTCATACCAGATAGCATATAAATAGAATATTCCCATCAACACAGAGAGTTTTGTGGACAACACTCTCCTAGAAAAGCCCATGGTTTATGTTTTCCTGGGCACATCATGCTGTTTCACCCTGCCAGGTTTTTCTTTATGCTTCCACACAAAAGATGCTTCCTTCGTCCTTTGCATGTGGGTGATGCTTCAGGACTCAGCTCAGGGACCTTCCCCAAGAAGACCTGTTTAAATCTCTAGGTTGGGCTGAGTGCTGGGCTGTGTGTTCGGTAGCTCTTTGCATCAGGGAACCTCTGTCTGACCACTTAGCCATTGCTGATGTGTCTGTCTCTTCCAAGAGACCGTGAGTTCTTCTAGGGTGGGGCCATGTCTTCATCAGGGCTTGGCACAAAGCAGGTGTCCTTTGCTGTTGGTTGAACTCATCTGAATGAAACTCTCTGCAGTGTGTGACCATAGAGCAGTATTTACCTCTGTTTCAGTAAAGACTATCAGATGGAGAGAAATAACCTCACCTCAAACTAGTCAAGAGAAAAGGGGGCTTAATGGTGCTGCAACTGGGAAGTCCAAGGGGGGTTCTGGCTTTGTACACAACTGGATCCAGGGCTAAGAGCACTTTATTAGGGCCCTGGCACCTCCCCCAGCACTTGGCCTTGTCATTACTCTCTAGCATCCCTCTCAGGCAAGGTGATCACTGGGCCCTTTGGTCTTAAATATCCCCAATTTAGCAACCTCAATGAAGAGAGAAATTCTCTCTCAACACCTGTCTAGCAGTATCAGGACAATCTCGTTTGTTTCTTGCCTGGGTTGTGTGCCCTCCCATTGGGAATCACGGTGGACTATGGAAAGAAGTTTGGCTTCTTAGATGTTTAGCTACATCACCCTGGCTCATGTGCCTGCATCATGATTGATAGCTCCCCAGGGTACTTGGAAAAGGAAGGAGTTACCCAAAGGACCCACAAGAATAGATTGGAGAAATACTGGGAGATACAGGCTTTATCCCTCAGAGGCCCCTGGAGACCAGAGGCAGAATCAACTGGCCTGGCTACTGTCTGTGACCTAGACTCCTACTTGCTTTCTCTTGCCCTCTGCACTTTTCCCATGTACACTACAGTCTTGGGAGACTCTACCCACCCTCCAATTTTAAGCCATTGATCAGAAAGTGGTAGAAGAGTGGCATCTGTGGCTCAAAGGGGTAGGGCACTGGCCCCATATGCCAGAGGTGGCTGGTTCAAACCCAGCCCCAGCCAAAAACTGCAAAAAAAAAAAAAAAAAAAAGAAAAGAAAGTGGTAGAAGTTCTTAAGTTTAGATGCAGGGACACAGTCTCCTGCACCCTTGTAAGGTGAAACAGTCTCATTTGTGCTCCTTGAGGTAAGAGGCTCTGAGAAGGAACATTTCCAGTACTTGGGCTAGATGTGAGTTTTGGGGGATATTCTTCCCCAGCTCGCAGAAGTGGCTTTGCTGAAAAATGCAGGCAATTATGCCAGGAAAGAGTGTGCTGGAGGGGATGGAGGGCCCTGCCAAGTCACAGCTGGAGACAGATCATATGCCCGGGGCAAGAGACCATTGTACTTAATTACCTACCTCTATTTACACAATAACTTTCTGTTAGTCATATAGGAAAGTGGGCAAACAGAACAGACCACCCAGCTCTTTGTGGTTTATCTCCATTGTTGTTGATCTCCAAACAGGATATTCTTAGTTTAGAAAGGTGTGTTCGTACTTTGCTGTATTAACGATAATAAGGAATCTTGATGACAGTTTTGTTACCTTTTGTCTTCTTTATTCTTGGATTATTTTTATCTGATGAGTTTGGGTATATAAGAAAATGAATAAAGACAAGTGATTGCTGATGTGCCTGAGCAAGCACTAGCCTTCCCTTTTAAAATCATTCATTTCGTCCGTGGTGCTGCCTCTGCTCATCAACCAAGTAGCCCAGTGGACAGCAACATTTAGAAGACTTCTGTGGCCTGGAAATTCATAGCTCAT
>CAUYPK010094544.1:0-81194 GCA_963574355.1 Loris lydekkerianus
GGTTGACTGAATGCAGAGTGATCTTACCCGTCTTTGGGTACTATGAATGTAATCCACCATGCAGCCTCTCCATATCCTGTCTTAGGTTGTCCCCGCTTTGGGAATCTTACCCGTCATTGGTGCTATGGAGGGCAGTGAAGACTAATAGTTAGATTCTTGGTTAATGAGCCAGTGATATTGGACCTCGACCTGATTTAACTGAGGCAGTGCTTTTAAAGTGCTGAGCACTATAAGGTATGAGGTCTTGCTGGTATCAGCCCAGGGTTCCTCTTTGCAAAGGGAGGGACTTGGCTTTTCCCTGATTCCTTGAGTGTTTTTGTGGTATATGAAGAGACTATGCACCTTCTTTCCCCCTTCACATAGTCCTGGGTGCTGCCAGTAACTCCTACTTTATAACTGATATTCTGTTGTCTGTTTGGCTTTTTACTTTTGTTGTCCTTTAAAACAGACCATGGCTTTTTAATAATAACTTTTACTCTATAGCTTGAAGTTTTCTGCTCTTCCAATGTCAAAATTAGTCTAAACTGGCATTGCTACTCTTGTCATTAATAAAGGTCAGAGAAGAAGGAAAGGAAGGGCTTGGAAGGAGGGTGAGGGAGTGGAAATGCCCCAGGGACTTCTCCCCAGGATGTCTCCTGCAGGTGGGGTGCTGGAAGGAGGCATTGTTTAGGAAGAGTCCAAAGCTCTAGACCCTTTGACCTGACAATCCCACGCTTGGGAATGTCTATTGTAATGGAAAAGGAGACAAAAACATCACCCACATGAAGGTGGGGAATGAGTAAGTACATTATGTGTATTTACTTGATGGAATATTATGCCACTATTAAAAATGATCATTAGGGAGAAAGTAGCTATGTGGAAAATATTTGTTTTGCTCTTTGGTAGAAGGAGCAGCATGAAAACGGTATGTTCTTTTTATTCCGGATGTGGGCTGGGCTGCCAGTCACCATCAGAAGTGATTTTCCCTGCATGATCTTGTTTCATTCTTCTGGCAAACCCACAATGATGGGCATGGTTTAATACCCCCTTTATGTAGATGGGGAAACTGAGGCCCTGATGGGCTAGTGATTTGTCTGGGACCCCCCCGTTAGTGTGTAGCATTGCTGAGTCAAATTTGGCTGTTGGACACCAACTTGTTATGCTGCAGAGGTTTGGATTTGAGGTGGAGGAATTATTGATTTTTAAATACTCTTACAAAATTTCTTCAGGTTTGTTTAATATTTATTAAAGGAAAAGTAAAAAAGCAATGGAAGAACATGTGTTTGGGTTGATGGCAGCTCAGAGGCTGACCTATTCTATCTTGGGGAGGCCTAAGGTAAAGGCTACTGTCGTAGAAGAAGCTGGGGCAGGTACACAGGGAAGAGATAGTTCTAGAAAAAAAAATGGATGATGGAACTTGTGTTGTTTCTTTAACTTGGATTTCTGGCCTTCTTGCCAGTATCCTCCTTCCACCCATCCCAAAAATGAGAATTTGAGGGAGACTTTGACATCTAGGAGAATTAGTCTTCATCTGTAGGTAGATGTGAGGCAATTTGCAGGACAGCCTGCCCCTGGGCCCAGCATGGGGGAAATCCAAGCCACCCTGGGAAGGTGAATTGGCTGCTCACATCTGGCCATGGGCAGCATCCAGGCTGGCCTGTCAGTGTAGTTTATAAACGTTTGAGGTGACCACCTGTAGGAGGCTGATTGTTAAGGGCCCAGGAAAGGTGACTTCGTCTCAACCTAATGAGCTACTAGGTTTTGGGACTGGGGTTTAGTCACAGCATTTGGGGAAATAGTATATATAAGTCAGGAGAACAAAGTGATTATCCCACTGGCAAGGAAGAAGATGAGTTGTGAGATGGGGCAGACCGGATTTCAAATCCCAGCCGAGTGATCTTTTGGGCAGGCCTGGCACCCTCTCCAAGGCTCAGTTTTCTTATCTATACAATAAGAGTTCCTAACTCCTAGCTTCAGGGGTCTGGGCCTTAAGGATAACGCGAGATGCCAATTATGGAATGCTAAACATGACTCCTGAGATCCAGGCAAATCAATGTGTAAAAACTCATAGCTAGCCTAGTCCAAAGGTAGTGAGTTATCTCAATTGTTTGCAATCAGAGACCGAACTCCTTGTTCTGTTCCCCCCCCCCCCCCGCCTCCCATCTTACTTTTGCATGTGACTATTCTAGAAAAAACATATAAATCCCGTAGTTAGTTATGATTATGTTTAGTGTTTGGCTGGTGCTTGGCTATTGGGGGTCCCTCCAAGCATGTTTGCCACAGGTGCTATTTTCGCATACAGAACTGGGTGGAACTTACAGTACAGGTAGATGGGGAGGCTTGCAGTGTCAGGAAAGTCTCTGCTGACACGGAGGAGGTGACATCTCAGGGAGCTTCAACAATGTGTAGCATTTCTTCCAGGTCAGAAGAGAGGAGAAGGCATTCTTGGCCAAGGGCCTCGTAGAACCCAAGGCCTAGGGGTCTAAAAGTACCTGACATGCCGAAAGTGTTGAGGCCAGCACTGCAGGCAGGGAGAAGAGGGAAATGCAGCTAGAAGGGGCTGGGACTGGTGGTGGAAGGCCTTGAATCCAGGTTGTGAGTTGCTCAGATAGCTTTGGCCTCTGGGGCTTATAGGTTCATTAGTTGGTTTTAATTATCAAGAAGGTTAGTTTGTTAATTTAAATATAACCAGGTATGCTAATATACATGTACAGATCATCCCATTTAATAAAAAAAAATATTCTAAACAATCATTTGTACAATTTTGAAAACAGAATATGTTTTCTCTCTCACCATGGAAATAATATTCTGAATGATTAAGCTCCCAAACTAAATCCCTAAATTTTTATCTTCGAAACTGAGACAAAATAAAAATGTATTTCAAGTAAAGAGGATTTAGAAAATCACATTGCAGAATCCCATTTTCTTTCTCTCTGTCTTGCACTCTGGAGATTTTTTTTTTTTTTTTTAAGAGACAGAGCCTCAAGCTGTCGTTCTGGGTAGAGTGCTGTGGGCATCACAGCTCACAGCAACCTCTAACTCCTGGACTCAAGCGATTCTCCTGCCTCCGCCTCTCAAGGAGCTGGGACTACAGGCACCGCCACAACACCTGACTATTTTTTGGTTGTAGTTGTCATTGTTGTTTGGCGGGCCCGGGCTGGATTTAAACCTGCCAGCTCAGGTGTATGTGGCTGGCACCTTAGCCGCTTGAGCCACAGGCGCTGAGCCACCCTAGAGCTTTTTAACCTGGGGAGGCTGTGGTTAGGTCAGGGTCTAGAACCTGCTCTTGGGATGCAAACTGAAGCTCAGGTTAGAGGAAGGATGGAGAGGAGACTGGGGAGCGGCCAGGAAGCCACGCCATCCCTGGATGGTGGCACGAGCATCTGAACCAGGCTGGGGAGGCAGGGTATGTTTAAGGACACTTCACAGGCAGGATAGTGTGACTTTGACAGGTGCGGTATGGGGTGAGGTGGCTGAAGGGAAGTGTCCAGGAGCCCCAGGCGTCTGTTCTGTTTGACAGATTGTAGGCTAGGCATGTAGGGATGAATCTGAGCTGCCTTTGAGGGGGTGGATAGGCCTTAGTCAGGTTGAAGATGACATTTTTAGGGAGTTAAGCAGATTATTTAAATGTCAGGAAGGAAGACATAGCAAGGAGACAGAGGAGAATTCATCTTACCCTCAGCGTACTTCCATCCTCAAGCACCTTTTTCGTCCTCTGCTGGTTCAGGCCATGCAGCATTCCCAGAGCTCCCTCCCCCATGATGCGCTGAGTGGCCTACCCCAGGACTGAGGAAACCCCCAGAGTGGGTGAGGGGAGGTGGATGGAATCACTCCGGGGTCCCTGAGTACGGGACTACTGTGCTGTCTCTCAAATCTGTCCCCCCAGCACCATATTCCACGCAAGACTCATTAAATGCTGGGGAGGAAAATTCACAAGCCTCCTGTTCTTTATTTCCTTTCAGAATATGATGCTTCCAAAGCTGTGGTGAATGGCTTGGCACCTGGCAGCAATGGGCAAGACAAAGGTAAGGCTCCTGGAGAGCAGCCTGACTGGGTGCTGGAAGGGACTTTTACCACATTATTGTCCTAAGCATGCTGTGAACTGGAGACTCACTCCCAACACTGATGTTCTGAGATCTGAGTCTTTCTTTCTTTTCCTAAGTCTGAATCTGCCATTTTCTCACCGTGGGGTGATATATTAAAAACTATCTCCAGCTTGCAAGTATGCTATGAAGGACAGATCAAATACAAGGACCAAGGCGTGCTTCATGCCTGGTACACATGGTGTTTATTACACTGAAATGTCCTGTACCCAGCATTTTACCTTCACCTGTAATAAACAGTTACACGTTCACAGTCCTGACCCCAAGGCAAAAGCCTAAATCATTGCAATAAATTATGATAGTGGCATTATGTCAGTAGCATAAATTATGTCCAGTCTCCTCTCCATACCTCTTCTCATATTCTCAGTTTCAAAAAACTGTGAGATAAAAGATGTAAACATGAAATGAATGATGGGTAAGATGACATTTAGGTCTTGTTTGCCCTGGAAACTTTCTTTTTTTATTTTTATTATTTTTTTTAATTTCTGAATGTTAGAACACATTCTAACACTCATGTTTTGTTTATATACTTTGTTGTTGTACAGATTGAGTCAAAGTTATAAGTGTGGTCTTCATCCAGTTAGCATGTACCCAATAGGTGTGGATGGACTCAGCACCCTCTCCCTCACCCCAGTCCAGCTTGATTTTTCACTGAGATTTACTTCCCTTTGTGCACTTAATTGTTGATCCATCAGTTCTGATTTGGTCTGAGTGTGTGTGTGTGTGTTTCTCTGTTCTTGTGATGTTTCACTTAAAAGAATGGTTTCCAGTTTTCTGAGTAGTACTCCATGGTATGCATATACCACATTTTATTAATTTATTTATGTATTGATGGGCACTTGGGTGCCCTGGAGACTTCCATCCTGATCTCAGTGTGACTGCCCCAGTAGCCCAGCAGCAGGGCTCTGAGTCCCATTTTGGCAGTGTGGTGGTGTCATGGGGCACTTGGGGTGGAGTGATGAGGTGTGAGCTCCAGTCCCAGCTCTGCCACTCACGGACAGATGTCTTGGAAGGTGCTTTATCCCGGTGGGCATGAGTTCCCTTATCTACAAAATGAGATTTGATGATCTGCTTCAAATTTAGAATTTGAATGCTCATCTGACTAAATGTCATGGTATCAAAGAGGAAGGACAAAGATCCTGGTATTGTGCATTTAAGTCAAAATGCACCATTTTTCAAAGAATAATTTCACAGCATTTTGGTCTTTACAATTTCCACCTGGTTCAGCCAGTATTCCCTTTGAGGCAAGACAAAAGGTGAACTTAGAACTATCCACCAGGGGAGGAAAATCCTAGAGCTGGAGGAGATGGGGAATGTGGGACGCTGTGGTGAGGGGGTGGGTTCCTCGGCAGCAGGAGAGACTGTCGTCCTGTTCTTGCCTCCCTACCTGGACACCTTCTGCACTTGTAGTGGGGCCATGTCTGCTGTGCTGTTGGGACCTTGGACAATATAGGCTAAGTCGCACTTAGGAAACACTGGTGGGAGGTGTCTGTGGCCACTCCACAGACACCTCCCGCCAGTGGAGAGTTTAGCATCCAGTGAGGAGCATGGGGGGTGAGGACCCCAATGTGTATGAGACCTGTGGGACTATAGACCCCGTTTCTGTGAATTCATTTATATAAGAGACTTAAGGGGTTAGAGGGAGGGAGGCAGAAGGACCTGTGTCCATCCTGTCCTTGGTCATCACAGTGGCCTGGAAGGTCACTAAAGCAGGACCCAGGACAGCTGAGCTCCAGTCTCAGCCTTTCCACTCGAGAGCCAAGTGCCCTGAGCAATGGCCTGAGCTTCTGGCTTCTTCCTCTGAAAACAATACCAGAAGTCTCCCACCTTGCCAATCTCCTGAGTGACTTGCCATGAAAACACATTTATATCCTAATACATGCAGTATCATCAGTCTCAACTTAGCTATTAACAACCAGATGCGGTGCGACTGCCACGTGCTGTACCAGGTGGCAGTGTGATGGGCTGGAAGGTGCCTCCCACCCTCCCTCCTGTCCCCTTGACAGTCTGGCCAGCATGATGCTAATTCTATGGTGACAGCCTTGTTCCCAGACACCCCTATCCCCTACCCCACCCCCCGTGATTCTGTGGAACAAGACCTTTGGACTTTGCTTGTGAGAGTGACTTTGGCACCTTCCATCTCTCTGTGTGCTGCCATTGGGGGAGGGGGGAGACACAACAGGCTTGTTGTGAGAAGCAGGGTTTGGGGATGTGCCCACCGTTGAGATGGCAGAATCTGGCCAGGCAGGGAGCCCAGGGATGAGCAGAGAGAGAAGCATAAGCACCCAGGATATGTGGGCAGCAGCCTTCACCCATCTCAGACTGGTGCCCCTGCTCTGCCTTGGCTCAGCTGAGTGTCAGGATCCTGGGCTGTACACTTGGGTTTTGCCAGGGTCTTACGCGTGCACTCGGACACTTGGCACTTCTTGCCCAGGAATGGGTGGGTTTAAGCAAGACCATCTGCTGTCTAACAGATGGGGGTTCTGATTTGCTTGGGGCCAGAGGCCTGTGTTTGTCAGATGGGCACAGGACCCCAGAAGTTATGATTTAGGGAAAGCAGCTGTGATGGTTAAAGGGACCAGGCAACTCCCGAACTTGTTCCTTTCCTTCCTGTGCTCATCTGGAGCCTCTCGGCCTGTAGCTCTCTTTGGAGTCCTCCCCCCAGGGTTCTCCTAAGGGGCCCTGGCCTCTGACTGTCCTCCACTCCCTCTATTTGCCAGGCCGTCTGTGTCTCTGTAAATCTCTTTGTCCAGAGCCTTGGCAAGCTCCTGGTGTGGCAGGAGGCACTGATGAACACTGCCCAACTGTCTTTGGGTGATGGCTGGAGGGAGGGGTCTGCTGTCTTGGCCTAGAACTCTAAAGAGAGAAAGCAGGTTATTTTTAATTCCTGCATCTACTGCTTTTTGTATTGTTCTTTTTTGTGTGGGCGGCTTCCTGCTATTGTCCCTGCCCAGTTCCTCAACTGCCTGAGTGTTACCCAAATGTTCTTTCTGGATGCACCATTGACCCTTTTGTGTTTTCAGCAATTGCCGACCCTTTACGTGCACGCTCTATTTCTGCTGTTAAAATAATTCCTGTGAAGACAGTGAAAAACGCTTCAGGCCTAGTCCTACCTACAGGTATCTGTCCTTGGGTTGGTTTCTTTTAAAATTATTAGCAGGTCATGCATGGTTTCCTTTCTTCTTTCCTTCTAACCCATACTTTGAGGCTTAATCCTTGCATGTTTAGGAGGCATTCCCTCTTACTTCCTCAGCTGGTTTCCTCACTTCCTCTGTGTGTGTGCGTGTGTGTGTGTGCGCGCGCGCGCGTGTGTGTGTTTTTCTGGGAGTCAGCGAGTGAAGGGAGGAACTAAGGACAGAGGCCTTGCCGCTCCCTTCTTTAGGAGAAAGGTCAGTTCAGAGGCCAAGCATTCGCTCCGGGGTGGGTCTCAGGTGCATGCACTTCTTAGGCTCTCTCTCGAGGTTTCCAACCCTCGTACATTAGTTAAAACTCCCATTTCCCTGAGAATTACTGGCCTCACAGGGAGCCCCTGCCTTACATTCCCTGCGAATGAGGCAGCTGCCTCACATGCCAAACTTAGACTCTCCTGTGTAATGTTTCCTGGGCCATTTCCCAGAGCATCCGATTTACCGCTAGTCACTTCCTCCCTCTTCTCTCCAGGCATGGGTATAGTTCGGACGTCAGCTGTGGCTCACCACATCCTCCTGTACAACAGGACAAAGGAGGTGTAGAGATCCTTTATCCAGTGGCACTTTCAGAAGTTGGGCAAATCTGGGTGTGTGTCCAGGATCCTATAGATGGGCTGGATTTGTCAGTTTGCCCCTCACCCTTTTGAAATGACCACGAACCAGTTTCCCCAATAGTTTTGTGACATCAGTCACTTAGCCTCTTGATGGAGTTGGACAGGTCAGATGCTGTCCAAGGCCACTGACTGCCCTGCCATACATGGTGGTTTTCGTGCTTCACTTTCAGTGGAAGAAGTGCAGACCTTTTCTCTCTCTGACACTGATGATCGTTCTGGGTTGCTGGAAAGGGGCTGTGGTGGAAAGAAAGGAAAGAGCAGGCTTTGCCTCCCTGTATCCTTGAACAGGGATGGGGATAAGTCAGACATTGGAGCCCACATCTTGCCCAAACGCATGTCCTGAAATTTACCCTGTAATCATAATCATGCCAATTTTAGGTCAGAGATGCAGGCTGTGAACAACTTGAAAAAAAGTGAAAAAAAAAAAAAACCACCAAAAAACAAAACCAAAACTATGGAGTTCAGCTTAGCTCAGCTGTGTGTAAAGAAAGAAACACTTGGCATGCTTGCCTTCTGGAATTGTGTGGTCTGCACCCATTTCCTGCCTCTTATTACTGATTTTCTTGGAGGATGGGCATCCAGCTCTTTTGAAGCGAATTTTGAACTCTCTCTCAAGGAAACTCTCAGAGGTGACCTGGATCTGTTATTGGGCCCTCGTAAAACTTTAGGAGAGGTTGAGGGGCCTGTGGAGACCGCTGAGGTGCAGTGGACACCGTTCATGGAAGGATGAAGCCTTTCTAGTCAATTTTGTTGCTGTGTGTGTCGGGGGGAGTTGGTTATGTTTGGAACGTGAGGCTGTCACTGATGAGCTTTTTCAGCAGGCAGTGTATCCTTCTATCCCATGATTTCCAGAGTTTTGACTTGCTGATCTAAGGAGATTTACTTTGCTCTTTCCCACTGGAAAACTACAAGGAGCAATGATTCTCTGTGGAACACCCACCTGACTCCCTGTGTTGCTGCCTGGCTCTTTTATAAGAACGATGGTCTGGAAGCTTGAGAAATCTTTCATAGCTCTTTCTTGAACTGTGCCTTACTAATTGGCCAGAAGTCTGCTCACCATCCTAAACTACATTTAATAAAAGGAGTAAACCTGCTTTCATTCTGAAATGTTTTTGGCTGATATCGCAACTCATGCATTTACTCAGAACTCATGGTTGCTTCCATTCCTCCATTTCCCCCTAACTCATGAGCCAGAGTAAACACCTGCAAATGTGATTTGTCCCTCTCTACCACCCGCAAATTAATTTTCATTGCCCACAAGTGTTTGAAGACTGTGTGGCTGTGACTAGGTCCATCTCATTCCCCATCTGTGTCACTTTGCTAACTGATTGTCCTGCTAACTTTAATCTTTCAGGAGTCTTGGATTCAGTTTTCTCTTTTGGGGTCTTGTCTTTTTAGATATGGATCCTACAAAAATCTGCACTGGAAAGGGAGCAGTGACTCTCCGGGCCTCATCTTCCTTCAAGGAAATCCCAAGCAGTACGCCTGTGAGCCCGCAGGAAACCCCGCAACATGGAAGCAAATCAGGTGCATTACCACTTGGCCTGGGGGGAAGTGTTTAAAGCCACATGGGAAGGGCAGGATGAGGAGTGGGGTGGAGTTTGTGCTTTTGCTATAGAGCGTGTGTATGAATTCATTAGCTCTCTCCTGGTTTTCTCAGGGGTCTCTGGGACAGTCAGCTCCATGTCCCCTCTGTGAGGAATGGTGGTCACAGCCCTGAACAGACAGGTAGTCACATGCTTCAGGTGAAGGCACAGCAGTGACCACCACTTTATTTGAGCTTTGACTGAGCAGATAACCCTGTCAGAACAGCCAGTGCTCTGCAGAGTGCATTTGTGCAATTGGCTCATGGTGAGATAGACTAGAGGTTGAGCTTCTCAGAGCTCTTTCCCAATTGCAAGAGTTTTGCAAGAATCTGTCCAGGCAGGGCTGGCTGAGGAAACAGCCAGGGGAGGCTGGGAAGTCCATATGGCCAATTGACCTTGATTCCAGGAAAGCAGAGGTAGGCAGGGCTCAGGCCCGGAGTGGGGACCAGCCAGCTGAGAGGGCAGTTCTTTGACCAATACAAACTAGGAGAGAAGAGAGGTCAAAGAGCCCTGTAGAGCCTATCTCCACACCCTGATCTGGAACTTGGGGAACCCACATGTCTAGTACATGGTACTGAGGTTTAGAACTGGGGCTCTGGAACCTCACACATCTCTGTTTACATCCTGCCTCCACCATCTGTTGCCTGTGCAACCTTGGACAAATTATTCACTGTCTCAACCCTAATGATCTCATCTGTGGAGTGGGGTTGATAATTGGACCTACCTCTTAAGATTATCATGAGGAAGAAGTATGTGAAGTGTGTTGTGCTGTGCCTGGTGGGGTGGCATGGAATGAACTATTAGACGTCAGCTGCTGTTACTAGATGAGGAGTAGGATTATTCTGGCCTCAAGAAGAGATGGTTTTCCATAACCCCAGTATTCTGAGAGTTGGGAAATGCTGACTTTGAGGCTCCACAGGGATAGTTATTTAGAGTGGGGCAGCCCCTCTCCACTCTGTAGGGAAGTTGGTTCTCATACTTTAACCATATCAGGTGTATGATTCTGGCTTGTGAGTCTGAGGTAGGATCTGAGGTTTTGCATTTCTGACAAGTTCTTAGGTGATGCCAGCGGTGCTAAGGACCACATCCGAGAGCTACTGCTGTAGGAGATAAGAGTTTTCTTTCTTTCTCACAGGAAACAAAGGGAGGAATTGAACGGAGGGGATGACCACTCCCTTGGGATGAAAGAGAAAAGGAGTATAGGGCATGCAGACCCTTCCAGTGTGTTCAGATGGACTCGTGTAGAGTGTAGATGGACAGTGCCCAGTGTCATGGAGACTGACTTTCTTCCTGTCCCAGCCACCTATAACAGGTGCCCAGGCAGATGCTCGGGATGAGGCAGGGTTGGGTTGAGCACAAGCCCCTCTCTGGTAATGCTGGCCCTTGTAGAGGACTTCTTTATCCTTACACTAAGGGAAGGCCTGGGCAGCCTGCAGTGCTGCAAGTGAACAGAGCAGCTCTTAGTCCTACCACACTCAGAGCCTGCCCCCCTCTCCCCTTCCTGTTGCAGTTGCTTCTCTCTTCTCCAGAAAAGGAGGGGCAAGGAGAGAAGGCAAAATTATTTCTTTCTAGCCTAGAATAATCCAGCTTCTCTAAGCCTAACTGGGAAGATCCAGTTCCAAGCTTCCCAGGTGGGGAAGAGAGAATCCTAAGGGACAAGGCAAAGAAAAAGTCCTTTCCTGAGGCCACGTGGCTCAGTGAAATGACTCTGGAATGGCCCAGCTCAGTGGGGTGGGGGGAGGGGAGCCTCGGGCTCCCTCTTGTGGCTACACTGTGGTGTTGGCATAGAGAACAAGTGTTGCTCCTTACCGAGGACATGCTTATGCTACCAGCATTCGAGGCACTGTCAGAAGCCCTCTCCTGTCTCAAAATTATTGTATATCTTACATACTTCCACCAAAGAAAGATATTTCACCAAATTATCACCAGATTGTTTTAAAATGCAATACCGTACTTGGAAGAATTATGGCATAGCTGTTAGTCATTCATACTTTAGTTAAGTTGAGATCATTGAATCCAATGAGCAGACATTTATTCAGCATTATCCATGTGCCAGATGATAAGCGAGTCACTGGGAATTGTGATGAGAAGTAAGGGAAGGGAGGAAAAGAGAATAATTCTGAGTGCATTTGGTGGGAGCAGAAGGCAGCTTGTTGCATCAGAAGAGTCAGGTGTAAGTTTGGAGTCTGCTACCTTACTTTCTGACTGCGGATCAGTCACAGTGACTTTGAAGCCTGTACAAAGTATGAGGGGCTTAGACAAGATTTTTCTACACATTTCTAGTTTCAGAATGCTCAATGACCTTGGGACGTTTAGAAATTAACCTGACACAAATAGCATCCTTTTGGCTGGGAATAAATTTAGGATGGTATGCTAAGACAGTTTGGGTGAAAGAAATAAGCCCCATGCCCGCTTATTAAATGTACAAAGCAGACTGGAATGAGTTAGCACTGGAGAATGTGATGATGGGACACTTAGGAGTGGTGATCTTGTTCTCTGACCATACTGCCCCTTGGCCAGCATCCTGCTGGTTCCTGACTCTGGTGGTGCCCATACAGCTCCCAGCATTCCACCCATCCCTGCCTATTCTCTTCATGACCTCTGGGTGACAACTTGGCTCACACCAGTCTCCCATCCTGTCCTAGGAGCCCTGATCCTTGACCAGCCTCATGAAAATAGTCTTTTGCAGCATTTTCAGACAGCCATGACCAACCTGGACTGGGAGCCTGACTGGGAGGCAGCAATTGGCCCTTGCCAAGCCTTGGGGTGTGCTTCATACTACCCAGGACTTTTCCCATAGCCTATGTCAAATGGCGACTGGCGCCCTCCCTTATCATGAGGGCCAGCATCTGTTCCCCAGAAGCTCTATGTACCCCCTCTCTGCCTAACTCCCTGGATTTTCCATCTTAAATTCCTATAGGTCACCGAATTGCTGATTTTTTTTTTTTTTTTTTTTTTTTTTGCCGAGACTGGGAGCTCCAATACTTAAATGACTCTTGGGCACTGCATTTCAGAAGTATCACCTGTTTCCAATTCCCATGTCTTGGGAGAGTGGCATAGTTCTGGAGTCACAGAGTCCACAGTCATCTATCAAGGCTGAGGTCTACCACTTACTATCTTTGCTTTGTAAGATAGTTACTGAACTTTAGAGAGTTTTAGTTGCCTCATCTGTAAAATGGGAGTGATTGTGATAGAGTTGTTGAGATTATGTGAGCTCTTTCATAGCAAGCATTTAGCACAGACCCAAAGCAAGTACTCTTTAATGGTAACTATTCTAGTTTCTACAAGTTAGGAGGCCTATTAAATATTTGAAATAATTTCAATTTGAAGCCATAAGGGCCTGGGCCTGGTAGGAATGAAGAACAGGGGCCAAAGGTAAAATTATCTTCAGGAGGATGAATGAAATGACAGGGCTTGATGCAGTTCAGTTAAGGGCCTTGGAGAGGCAGGACACCGTGCTGACCAGGAGGTGTCTTCCCTGGTTGTTAGAAGGATAATTGTGGCACTCATAGAGATGGGGAGATTTGTGAAGGTGATTGAAAGGAATATTGAATTCCATTTTTGACATTTTGAGTTTCTTGGCAAAGAAAGAAGAAACTTCCATTTTTGACATTTTGAGTTTCTTCTAGGAGAAAGTATCTAATGGGCATTTGGAAACTTGGAGTTAAGTGTGGATTTGGGAGCCATCTGCATCCAAGTGAACCTTGAGAGGATAGAGATGTTCCTACATTCAGTGATAGATGGAACCCTTGGAGTTTCCCAGTTAAAACTGACTCTCCAAAATCCTACCTTCGAGGGATAGCTTGACTCAAGATCCCTGACCAGGGAGGAGGCCTCTTGATCAGCCTCCTCATCTCTGAATGTGGACCTCGGTTTTTAGATCATATAATCTGAAAAGAATGACGATAATCATAGTACTGCTTCCTGATCTTGTTGTCAGTTAGGTCTGAATGTTGGCCATGTTGGTTCAGAGTAACTCCACCCCAGTTCCAGGTCAGAGGGCTTTTGCTCAAGAGGAGACAGGGAGCCTGAGCTAATGGTGGGTGTGATTCCAGCTTCCTGTCTGGTACAGCCTGAAGATCGTATGGGTTGACACATCACTTCCTGTGTTCTGACTCTGACACCAAGGTCCAGTTCAGCCCTGACATTTTGGTAATTCTGTGCCAGTTGGCTGCCGTTCTTATTGCCTGATTCCTGACTGCAAAGTTAGCTTTGGACATAAAGATTCTTGGACCTACAGCCAAACCATTTCCTCTGGTTTGACCCTGACATTTGCTCTCCAGAAACGGCAGTAGCAAAAGGATATTTTAAGAAAATTGGTGTTGAAGCACTTACAGGTACCCCCTACCTCTGTTAAATCAGTCTTTTTTATGAGTGCATATGTGAGAACTAGGGCCAACTGAGAAGCTGAAGGGAAAAGCCCCACAAGAACACCCTCCCTTATGATACCAACTTCAAGTTCAGGGTATTTCCCAACCACTGTCAGTTTTGATAATATGGTGGAAGGACTCACACAACTAATTAAAAGTTGCTACATGTGTGGTTATGGTTCATTACAGGGAAAGGAAAGATATTAAAATTAGCCAAGAGAAGATATGCATAGGGTAGAGTCTGGCAAAGTACAAAATGTGGAGCTTCTGTTGCCCTCTCCCATGGAGTCAGGGCCTGTTATTTCCCAGCATTGATGTGTGCTTGGAGTATTGCCACCTGGAACTTTGAGGTTTTATGTCCAAAGTTGTTATTGGAGCTCCATTACATAGGCATGATCCACTGCTCATGTGGTAGATCTCAGTTTCCAATCCTCTAGGAGGTTGAGCTCTTGATGGTTCAAAGCCTATACCCCAAATCACATTATTGGTGTGGCTCAAAGCCCCTAAATAAACAAAAGCAGGAATGACATCCCAGGGACTTAGAGATTACTTCCCAGAAGCTGAGGGCAATGGCCAGACCTCTTTTAGCGTAAAGTTAAATTTTCTACTATAAGCATAAATAAAAAACACAAATAAGATTGGTAGAACCACCTTTATTTTTATTTATTTATTTATTGGATTAATATGAGAGTAAATATAATTAGGTTACCTTGTTTACATTTGTAAGGTAAAATCCAAGTTGCCATTGAGTCCTTCACCCAGAAAGTGTTTCATACACCCTTACCTTGTACCTTTTAGGTGGGAAATTACTGAACATCCTTCTCCCCTTCCTACTTCTTGAATTCAATTGTGTTTTTCTCTCATGTGGCCTGTAGTTGTTGATCTATTACTTTCAACATAGTATTGAGCCACTTTTAACCCCCCGTTATGAACTTCTTGAATATTCTACTAGAATATAGCAAGACTAACTCAAAGTTAGCCTAAGATCCCAAAAAGAACTATCAGCAAAAAAGCTTTACCTGGTGGTGTATACCTGTGTAGTCCCAGCTTCTCAGAAGGCTGAGACGAGATCATTGCTTGAGCCAGGAGTTTGAAATTGCATTCCACTATACCTGTGAATAGCTACTGTACTGCAGATAACATAGTGAGACCCAGTCTCTAATAAAGGGGGAAAACCCCCAAACTTTGGAATAAGCCAATAATGCAATTATCACAGAGTGAGATAAAAGAAAATATCAGGAGGCTACAGCCACAGGTTAGAAAAGATTGCATATAAAGAACAGATGGAGGAAAGTAAGTTATACTTGTTGCAGAAAGGCTAGGTCTCTTCAGGACTGCAAAAGCTATCTAGGATCCAACTTTCCAAGGCCCTCCCAACCTTAGGACCTCTAAGGTAATATTTATTAGAAGGAGCATTTTGGCAGTTTCTTCAACCTAGAGTTAATAATGGATGATTATGTATGTAAGATTTCATCTTGCTATTCTCAGGTACAAATGGCTCTGGGCTACTCCAACCTTCCAGGCTGAGAAGATGAGGTAACAGATAGGGATGATGAAATATCATAAATACAGTTCTCACGTAATAAGGAAGAGAGGGACACTTACAGGAGTCTTGGAAACTGCCTTTTGGGGACAGTTTTAAAGACTTGGAAAAAGAAGAAAAAGTAGATCTATCTCCAAGGATATTATGTTCTTGAAGCTATTTATCAAATGGCAAAGATCAACAACTCTAATGTATATCTATGGGAATTTTTTCCCCTTATGCTTTGGATTCTGATTTCACATACTTTATACTTGATATTTTCATTTAATCCTCATGATTCAAGAGAGGTGTTAGTAGATATTATCTCCATTTCACATTTCACGTTTCACATTTGCAGGTAACAAGATAGAGAGCTCAAACTAGGCAATCAGAGGCCAAAATGACAGTCCCTTTATGAATTCTAGAGGTTTGGAAGCACAGTCACATCTCAACTGTCCATGACATATCTCTTTACCACTGCCACCTGAGTACAACCAATCCAATGGAGCACCCAAAAGTGGCTGAAAGAATGCGTCCCCAAATCTATGCACAAAGTTTACATTCTTTATTAAATAGCCCTGTGTGCAGAACCAATTGTTACTTAGTGTTTTCATAAGTCTAATAAATATTATGGAATGTCTTGACAAAGGCAGACTAGAAATATCAGCTTAGAAAGAAGATAGTGGCTCATGCCGGTACTCCTAGCATCCTAGGAAGTAAGGTGGGAGGAGTGCTTGAGGCCAGAAGTACAAGACCATCCTGAGCAAGAGGGATACCCTGTATCTTCAAAAACTAGAAAAATTACTTTGCATGGTGGCATGCATCTATAGTCCAGCTACTTGGGAGGCTGAGGTGGGAAGATTGTTTGAGCCCAGGAGTTCAATGTTGTGGTGCAGGCAGCAGAGGGAGACTCTGTCTAAAAAAAAATAAGTAAATAAATAAATGAAAGAAGATGGTGCAGTAAAAGTAATAGCTGTGAAGAAGGATGAAGACCATTGTTGCTATGAGTCATCTGGTGTTGGAGGGCTTGCCATGTGTGAGGGTCTCTGGGCCAGGGATCTGAATGGATGCCACAGTGGGTATTAAATATGGTTACTTTTAGAGGTAACTTGTATATATCTGATCTCCTTAGCAATCCTGGGAGGAGTGTGTAAGGAAAGAATTATACTTTAAGATGAGAAGGTGAAATTTAATGGGGTTAATGAACTTGCCCCCGTCACACAAGCCAGTACATTGTAGTAATATGAGCAAAAACACAAGTCTTATAAATTTCCCAACCACTGTCATCTCTTGTTATCCACCAGGGATTGGTTCGAGGACCCCACATACACCAACATATTTAAAGTAAATATTCAGGTCCCATATTTAAAGTAAACTACACACATGTTGCTATATATTTAAATCATTTCTAGATTACTTATAATACATAATACAATGTAAATGATGTATAACTATTCTACTAAGTGGTGTTTTGTTTTTTTTTTTTTTTTGTAGTTTTTGGCCAGGGCTGGGTTTGAACCCGCCACCTCCGGCATATGGGGCCAGCGCCCTACTCCTTTGAGCCACAGGCACCGCCCTAAATTTTATTTTTAATTGTTGTGTTGTTATTTGGTATTTTTCTCCAATTTTTTTGATCCTAGTTGGCTGAATCCACAGATGCAGAATCTGAGGACTTGGAGGGCTGACTGTGTGTGGTTGTATGAGGAGAAGGCAGATAGCTGTCAACTGTCCATAAGGGAGAGGCACAAATGTAACCGGCAACCTGCTGAAAGAATATATGTCTGAGTTACTTTATAAGAACTTTAGAGGGAAGAAAATAAGAAACAATGAATGCAGTTAGTTTTCCAGAGTAAGGATGTTTCTAAGTATGCCTTCAATCAGAGGTTCTCAAAGTATGGACTGTGGACCAGCAACCTCAACATCATATGAGAACTTGTTAGAGAGACAGATTCTCAGGCTATACTTCTCACCTATTAAGTTGGAAATGCTGGATGCCAGGCCCAGCGATCTATGTTTCAATAAGCCCTCCCAGCGATTCTGATGCAGTGACTCCACTGCTATACTCAAAACCATTACCCTTGCCTTGATTTTTGCTCTGACTCCTTTGGCTCCCACCACCTCCCTGTAGTGTAGCCTCCACTTTGTGGTTGTTGGTGTGGTTGGCAGCTGTGGGTGGTTGGCAAGGCATGGCACTTGAATTCTGGAAACCTGGGCTAACGACAGCTTTGGCACTTCCTGGCTATGCGACTTTGGGCAAGTCAGTTGGCCTCTCTGTTTGCTCATCCATGAAGTAGAGTGATTTCCTACCTCAAAGAGTTATTGTGTATACTTAATGAAATACAAAATCAATGTGAAAGTGACTAATAGTGCCTGGCATTTAGAGAAGTGTTCAGTAAATGTTCTTAAATCTCCGTTTGGCACCTGGAAAGCCCCTCTCCAGTTCCTGAGGGACCCACCTTGAGGAGGGAGGCTTGGCCTCTGAGTGCCGCAGCATTAGTCCCCTCTTTATTGCTACACGGTGAGACAAGTAGAGGCAGCCAAGGGGAAGAAGGAAGTCCTGGGATTGGCCAGATTAGAGGTTGGCAAACTATGGCCATGAGTGAAATCTGCCTGTGCCTGTTTTCGAACAGCTCCTTGAACAGCTAAGACTAATTTTTACATTGTTAAATGGTTAAAAGAAAAAGAAGAATATTATATGCCACATAAAAATTCTATGAAAGTCAAGTTTTAATGTCCAAAGGTAAAGGTTTATTGGAGCACAGCCATTCTCATTGATTTACATATGGTCTGTGGTTGCTTTTGTGCTATAGTGGCCGTGTTAAGTTGTGCTGAGACCATAGGCCCCACAAAACTTAAGATATTTCCTCTCTGACCCTTTATAGAAAAAAGTTTGTAGATCCCTGAGCTGGACAGAGAGTAGAGAGTCTTACAACAACATTTACGAAGCAGGTGTATCATTACCTTCATTTTTCAGATGAAAAATTGAGTCTTACAGTTCGCCCAAGGTCATAGAACCCATTGGTGATGGAGCCAGGACTTGAATTGAGGCCCAGCTGCCTTCCCGGCCGAGTTTGTACACACTGCTCTACCGCCTCGTGGTGCTATGTGGGTCAAATTAGGAGAGGCTTCGGATCTCTGAAATGCATTGGGCAATTAGCACTGGCAAGGCTGAAGGGAGAACAAGGGTGCCTTGTAGTGTTATGAGCACTCAGGAAAGGGGATTAGATTTTGAAATGTTTATGTGACTTATTTAACGGAAAGTAGAAAAACAGGCAGGAAGAAAAATCCTTATCACAGCAGATACCTTTGGGCTGAAATCATTTTTTACCCCTAGTGCAGCACTACCATCCCTGAAAAAAGTGTTTACCCACATCTCTCCCTCAGGCCTCTTAGTTAGTCCAGCTTGCTAATGAGGAGTGGTCATTCTGAGCCCACAGCAGGCTCGAGGAAAGGGAAGGAGAGCTAGGGAGTAGGGACTGGACAGTGGAGGGTTCTGTTGCCTTTTTGTCTGTAAAATAAGAATGTCAAGGAACAATTGTTTCTTCATTCCTGTGAATGTGAGCCTTGTGTTTTCAAAGGTCAGTGGCTGTGAGCACATCATGGTTTAGAGTAGGTTCCTATGGTAATCAGGCCATCGTGACTGAGGGCATTTTGTGTCAGAAAACAGGGTGCTGGATTTTCATCTTTCTGTGCAGTTCATGCTTGTTTCCTGAAAATGTAACCATTTCTGTTTTCCCCCTTATTCTTTTTGTTTTCATCCTTTCTGTACCACATATAGGTCTGGAGCCAGAGCTTTCCCCAGCAGGTATGGTTTCTCTTGCATTCTTACTGTCCCTGCCTTGTACCCAGCACCCTTGAATTATAGGGGAATCAGAGAATGTTCCTTATAAGTGAGGATTTTTTTCTCCCCTATTTCTCAGATGAGTGGAGGGTTTCTTCTAGTGCTGATGCCAATGGAAATGCCCAGTCCTCTTCACTGGCTGCCAAGGGCTACAGAAGTGTACATCCCAACCTTCCTTCCGACAAGCCCCAGGTAGGCATGTGCCCGGGGGTTGGCTGGGGACTGGTGGGTGGTACCTGTTCTTGAGTCTTTTAGCTTAGACTTGTAACTTCTGCTTGCCCAACTGGATAATGGAATAGATTTCTTATTTTTGGCCACCTCTGGAAAAATGTCTGCAAGGACCAGAATTAGGGGTAAGGGTGAGGTCAAGCAGAACAGAGGCTTAGAATGGGGTTGGTCTGTACCAGAGTATTGGAAGTAGGCGCCGATGTTTTCTAGGTTTGATGTTCTGAAGGAGGGAATGCTTTTAGCCTTGTATAAGTAGGAAAAAAGTCTGAGCTTGTTTCTTTCTTTTTTTTTTTTTTTTTCCTAAACTTTAGGCCAAGCCAAGCACAGTGGGTGATCTTAGCATTCTGGGAGGCCAAGGTGGGAGGATTACCTGAGCTCAGGAGTTTGAGACCAACCTGAGCAAAGGGAGACCTTGTCTAAAATACTTTCTAAAAATAGATATACTAGCTGGGCACTGTGACAGGTGCCTGTAATCCCAGCTACTTGAGAAGACTAAGACAGGTGGATCGCTTGAGTCCAAAGAGTTTGAGGTTGCTGTGAGCTATGATACTATGGCACTCAACCCCAGGGTGATTGACTGAGACTCTGTCTCAAAAAAAAAAATAAATAAAAAATAAATAAATAAACTCTTTGGAGTATAATGTTCAAGAAAAAAGTACATCTTGCGTTTATTCCAATTATTATTGTTCTAGTTGGGGCTGTAAGAGGAAGTTCCAGAAAGTGTATTCTTACAGATTATGATCAAGTAGCTGTGGCCAGACTCTAAATCCAGTATCCCTGGAACAGGCAGAGAGAGGTCAAAATGGCAGTAGCATGAACAGCCCAGCTCTGCCCTGCAAAACAAAACAAAACAAAACAAAACAAAACAACCAAACAAACAAAAAACTCCCACAAAAAAACCACCAAAGCTATAGAAGTTGGAATAAGGATAATTGTGCCTAAGCCTTTTCCCCTAGGTGGTTTTCCTGATCTTTCTTCCTTTGCCTCCCTCCCTGTTGCTACTCTGCCATTTGGATGAAAGGAATAGATCTTGCTTTAATTCAGGTGATCTGTGAAGAGTGTTTTTACATAGAGGAGCCACGTCTGTGGAATGGAGCAGTCTTTCTCTTAAAGGAAGCTGTGCTGCTCAAAAACTGTTGGCAGAAATGTGTTCTTCAAGTGGTGTGTGGTTCACTTCCCTGTGCCTTCCCTCTGTGAAGGCACTCCCAGAACTCACACGGAGTCCAGACTCTACAGGACCTTCCTAGTCACCCCTCATCCCCTTCAGTGATCTCCTGGCTCTTTCTCCTGAGGACATGAAATTGCACTGGCCCCTGAAATAAAAGTGACTCAGAGATAACATTTTCTTTCCTCTCTGGAGGCTGTCTTCCCAGGCTTGGAGTTTGTCACTTGGTTCTTTGCCTTATGTGCTGAGGTGCCCCCTTAAAACCTTTCTGCTTCCTGCCATGACTTACCTCCCTTAAGTATAGCCATGTGCATCCAGGGCCACTGGTTAAAACCAGGAGATGCAGATGTGCCTGGCTTCCTGAGGTCCTCATTAGACTTGGAGCTTAGGGTGGTCACTTGTCCAGTAAACGACTTGCCATAGTTATCCCATTTCAAAAGCCTTTCCAAGAGTACCAGTGTGCTGCCTGTGACAGACACGATTCCTTCTCAGCCATCTCAGGAATGGATACAGTCCACTCTGTGCAGATTAAAAAACAGTACTTATTAATTTAATTCAACAGAAATGTAGAAGCACATTCTTTTCCATTATCAGTGATTTCGTCCAAAGGGTAACTCAGTAATTCATTTTGGCTTCTTAAGCAGCTCTTTTAAAGAGATGATTTTAAAAGCCTGTGAAGCAAATAAAACTTCCTTTTAAATACATTTTTAAAAAACAACTTTATTGGGTATCTCTGCTGTGTTCAGATCACTGTGTTTAAACATTGCCCTCCAGGAGTCTATAAGAGTGAGTCTTATAATAACAGAGAACATCCTGTGATATCTTGTACAAACAGCCTGTTTTCTTATTTGTCACTAGTCAAGAATTTTTTCTTTTGGTGGTGCCTGTGGCTCAAGGAGTAGGGTGCCAGCCCCATATACTGGGGATAGTGGGTTCAACCCCAGCCCCAGCCAAAAACTGCAAAAAGGAATTTTTTCTTTTTACTGGGGCTTCTTAAAGGGAACCAGGTAAATTCCTGATATAGAGGTTTTATTCTGTATATTCAGTGTAAAATTGTCCATCCAAATTTCAAGAACCTTTAGGTCATGCATTATTTTTTAGGTTTATTTTCTGAATTCAAAAATGACTTCTTGCTGTTTAGCCATTGCCAGAGCTGTAAGTACACACTGACTTAGGCAAAGCCAAGGTGAACTGGGCTGCTGACCACCCTAACTTGATTTCAGCTGAGGAAAGCTCTCGGACCCCTGCAGGCCTAGCATCTCCTCATGAGGACTGAGTTTGGATCTAGGAGACCCATGGGTCAGATGGGAATCCTGTGTGCTGTTGCCCTCTCTCCCCACCCACGGTTATAGAAAACCAGAGCCTTCTTCTCTTTGACATCATCATCGCCACCATGGTAGTGCCCAGTGGAGGGGGGAATTGGTAGTTTCTGGAACATAGAAACCATGTATGTACTATTTTTTCGCTGATCACCTTGTAAAAAGATAAATGAAATTTCTTTAGTAGCCAGCTGGGCAGAATGCAAACTGCCTGTGTGGTTCCTATAATTTTTGCAATAAAACAAAAAGTAGTTCCTTCCATATAGAGTTCCTGTGCCAATCTCCTTGCTCCTTTAAGCTAAAAGAAGCCCTGGGACAGGAAGAACTTTGACTCTGAGTCACTGCTGATGCTCTAGGGAAGCGTCCTCTCTGCAGGGTTAGAACCTTGGGAAGGCGCTGGCCTGATGTAATGCAGCCCTGGCACCGTAATATGGCCACAGCAGAATTAAGTTAAAAACTCATTGAAACTGATTTCTATCTTTGGACAAGAAGAAATTACACGTGGCTTAAAGTAAAAGTAAATCTGAGACCATATCAACACTGCCTTTGCTTACCTCCCTACATCTGTTATCAGCTCACCTGGCAGTCCCTTTGGTGGGTGCTAGTTCAAATGCTTTGTTTCTAGAGGGCATTATTTAGTCTCTTACCACGCCCAACCTCCAGTCTAAGTTCACTGACCCAGAGTTCATCTGAAAGCTTTTGCTCTAGCTCAGTGATTCTCAACCTTCCTAATGCCGTGGCCCTTTAATACAGTTCCTGTGGGTCATGACCCACAGGTTGAGAACCGCCTCTAGCTGATACTGGAAAGGGGCTATTCCCTTCAGTTTTGGGGCTGGTATCTATGGTCACATTGCACCCTCAAGGGCACCCTGTGAAAAGAGCAGGCATTGAGTTAACCTGGGATTCCCAAATAGCTACTTCTTCATTCTACTTATTTATACCTTGAAAATCAAGTTTAAAGGACAGTTATTTATTGTTTCCAGGCTGATATTCTAATCTAGGCTTGTAAAACTTCTTAAATTTTCACCAATTCACCCTTTCTAATATTCCTTCCCCTTGCACTCTGTAAATATAAAAATAAGCTGAAATGTAATTCCATGATAGACCCAGACCCTTGTACTCTCCCTGTTTTTGGTCACAGCTCATTTACCAGATATTTATCAAATTCTAATACGTATATCTACCTGTGCAATTTGGAGGAAGGTTCTGTTTTTTTGTTGTTTTTTTTTTTTTTCTAGTACTGGGATATCTTTAAAGATAGGGGTCAATGAAGAAAATCTAGAAAAACAAACTCTCCTTACCTTGTGGTCCCAGTTGAGCCACTTTGGCAGGTGACTATCACTGACGTGAAGGTCAGTCTGGAGAGTTACCCCACTGCCTGACCCTCTGCCCCACTGAGACTCAAGGAGGAATGGTGGTTGAGGGGAGAGGGAATGAGATGTGAACTATGGTTCTTGAGCTCTGAGCTTATAACCAGACCTTAGGGCTTAAATGAGCACGGTGGTGGGCTGGGTAGGTGAGGATGGGGATGGGGCTGGATTTTGATAAAGCAGGCACAATCCAGTCTTGTAAGCTAATTAAGTAAGTACTTCATTGCCTGATCCCTTTTTCTGTGTGTGTCAAAAATGAGAGACTGTGTGCTTTTAATCTCATGCCTGTCTTCCTTCTAATAATTAGTTCCATCAAATTGTTTCCTCTGAGGAGAGAGCACATGTATATTCAAAAGTCCTTAGCATTCTCTTCTTGGTAAGCTTTAATTTGAAATGCTTATGGAATTGAGTGTTAAATCTCAGAGATTCAATTAAAACATCTGTCCCTTACGAACACAAATAAGGATGGGATGGTTCTTCCAGTTCTCCTTTTCCTAAGGGAAAAGAATGAAAGGCACTCAAAATGGATCCAGGGAATTTAAACTTTTAAAGCCAAAGACTTAAAGAGAAAAGTCTTGGGGAAAGGAGGCTAGACAGGGAGTTGGAGGCTTTAGACTGCTGTTTGTTCCTTTGGCACCCTTTTTGAGCCAGGAGGTCTAATAAAGATGCAGTCCACCAAGGACTGGTGTCAAAATCAACTTAGCATGTGGCCTCCTATGGGCTGGGCTCAGCCTCCCTGGGATGCAAAGTAGAGTCAGGCCCACCTATCCAGGTGAGTATGATTCAATCCTTGGCTTTACCCAGAAGAGAAAAGTGGGCACCATGAGGAGTCTTAACCTGAGAATTTGCTTAAAATCATGTCAATAATTGTTTTTGCTTCAGATCATGTTATGCTGCTGTTTCTAATGGTCGTCCTTTCCATTTCCCCTGTTTCTTTTGTTCTCTGTTTTGATACCATGGCTTGAAAATACTACTAAAGGTTCTCTCTCTCCCACGCCCTCCTATCCCTGAAGAGAACTGCTTTGCATGGCAGCCCCCCACCAACCACAGTACTTATAAAGGCTCCCTCTACCTGAGCTCACCAAAGCCTTATGTCCCACCTGGCACCCCGAGCCAGCAGAACCCCTCACGACCCCAGCCCGTCTCTGTCCTCTTGGCAGCTGGTTCAGCTCCCAAAGGTGCAGTGTGTCCTGGTCCCTCGCTTCTAGATTCCACATGCCCCAGTGCTTCATCCCAACCCCAGCATCACTGTGCAGCCACTGGGACAGTTTGTAGGAAGAATGTGAGCTCTAACCTGTGTCATGAGTCAATTAGGAATAAAAAGGTCAGCAGCTTATATGTACCTTGTTTATCCAGTAACATTTGCCTGGCAGTGTCAGAAAACTCCTCTCCTGTTGCACGTGACCTGGCCAAAGGCACTCCCTTGGAAGCTGCAGGCACCCGAGCACAGGCTCCCAGCCTTGTCTCCCGCACAGCCGGCACTGGAAAACCACCCCCTGCTCCTCCTCCTGACCCTCCCAAGCTGTTCTTTGACATCTGTAAAGATGACACTAACCGTGGTGAGAGTCCTTCCCTGGGGACTCGGGCTTCGTTCCCAGATGCAGTGAGACCACCTGTGGTAGGCCCCCAGGTTACCTCTGATCCCGAAAACCAGAAGAGCAGAGAACCTTACCTTTTGCAGCCGAGTTATCCAGCCAAGGCAAGGAATTAGGAATGTTTGTGTGTCTTCTGCACTGCCACCTTCAAAACTGATGCAAGCAACCCATTTGTTCCCTGGGCGCTCCTATCTTCCCTTTCCGAGTAACGTTGCTGTGGCTTGAATTCTGGATTCTTGTGTCTGTGCACAGTGCTCATCCTGTCTCTGTCTCTCTCTCCTTTTCTGTAAACGTGTAAGTATGCCGGGGTGTGGAATCTGCACACTAGTAATACGGTAAGATATGGAGTGTTTGTTTTATAACGAGGTTCCAATGAGATTGTATTTATCTCAAGCTTTCAGGCTCTACAGCGGTTTTGTGGGTTAAACACAGCCTGCCTGCCTGGTCTCTTGTTGTCTCTCTTTCTCTCACATAAAGTGTTAAAAGGATTCAAAAATAGATGGATGGAAAGTGAAGTTGGATGGGGCTCCCTCTGTGTCAGAGCGTATCAGGAGGCCAGCTGGCTAGCACCGTGTCTCATGTACTCTGAGGAAAGGGCACTGATTAAATATTTCTCAGAGTACATCATTGCATGCCCACTGTCAACTGTTTAATTATGGAATTCCTTCCTCCCATCGTACCCCTTCATGTAACGACTCCCTTATTTTCTACAGGGTGCCACTTCCTCCAGCCCAGGCCAGCCTGAGGTAATAGTTGTCCCTCTCTACTTGGTTAATACTGACAGAGGGCAAGAAGGCACTGCCAGACCTCCAGCACCTCTGGGGCTGCCTGGTGGCGTCCCCACAGTCCCGACGACCACCCCTGCCGCCTCACCTCTGACCTTCCCGACTCTAGATGATTTCATTCCCCCTCATCTGCAAAGGCGGCCCCACCACAGCCAGCCAGCCAGTGCTTCTGCCTCCTTTTCCCCCATTAGCCAGACACCACCATCCTTCTCACCACCACCTCCGCTGGTCCCTCCCATACCGGAGGACCTCCACAGAGTCTCGGAGCCTCACCCCACAGGAGCTGTTTCAAGTACCGTAAGCTTGCTGGACCTCCCTCCCCTGGCTTTCCTGAATGTCTGCTCCCAGCAGTAGAACTCCCCTTCTCACGAAAGTACTAAGTTCTGAGGAAAGCGTTGGCTGCGCTGTGCTTGTGTGATGACTAGCACCGGGTCTGCTGTCACTGAGTGCATGTTCCCGCGTGTCTTCCCTGGGCCTCTCACGGCTGCTCACAGCCCTCAAGTCCGTCCTCTTCTCTGTCCTGTTGGGAATGCACCTCTTTCTGGAAGAACTTTCCTTCCCTCTGAGAAAGCATCGTCTGTGGCCCTGGCTATTCGTGCTTCACAGGCCAGGCAGACGTAACGCTGAGAGCTGAGGAAAGCTGAGGAGTTAAGGTGGAAAGGCCAGCAGCAGACCTGGTGCCACAGAGCAGTGTACCAGGGAGCGGGGAGATGCTAGGTAGGAAGAGAGCCATTCTTTTATTGATTTAGTAATGAAACAGATTCTCTTTTATATACAGAAATGGATTTAAAAAAGAAATTGGGACAGTGGGTTTAAGTGAGCAAATGGGCCTGAAAGCCTTGTACAAATGTTAGGACTGTTTGCTCCCAAAGCAGACAATTGTGAGGATCCCTGAGGAGGCGGTCCCGGGAATCTCTGTGGCAAAACAGGGCACCAGTGGTCACGAGAAGCTAAGGGGCCCTGAAATCTCAGGTCCCATCCTAGAGGGAGGCAAGGATGGGTCCCCATCAGAAGTGGATAAGAGAAAAATGTCAAGTCGAAGTACTTGGCTTTGCTTTTTGAGAGAATGAGATAATCTGAAAGAACTTCGGGTGAGGTGTGATGTGGGGATACATGGCTCTACTCACAGGGCTGGGAGGGTCAGTGGGATCGAGCAGTTACAGTTCCTGCTGTGGTGCTTGGCCCAGAAAAATGCCCAGTGACTGTCATCTGTGTTGCTGAGGCCTTGCCCTGGCAAGTGGGAGTTGTAGGGGAGACAGAGTCACTCACAAGTAGGTAACTGGTTCATTAACAATTCCTGAGTTCCTACCGCGTTATAGGCATTCTGCCTTGGGTACAACCAGAAGCAATTCAGGCCTCCTGCTCTCAAAGGGTTTTTTACAGTTGTTTATCATTTTTCAAGCTTGTACATGGGGTCACCTGGGGGTCAGGGAGGCCTTGTGTAAATGGTCACCTCTATTCTAGAGTTTCTGTCTGAGTGGGTCTGGAAAAGGCCCTAGTGATCTCACTTGGTAGCAAGCACCCCAGGAAGTTCTGAACGCTGGGAGATCACATGCCACATTTTGAGATAGACCTAGTGAGTCATGCAATTAGCTGACAGAACCAAACATTCACTGACAACATCCTTTTGTAAGGAGGTATGTCTACAAAACTGGCCCAAGTAAATCAGTCATGTAGAAAACAGGAAGAAAACTTTTAAATTTGGCTCATTAAAGAAATTATAATGAGGCATCAGGCATACCAAACCTGAGAAGTATCATATCCTGTCCTGGGCTGGCACAATGTGGTTAGGTCAGGACCAGGCCAAACATGGCCCATGGAGTTGGCTATCCTTCTAGTTTTGAGCTTTGCAACTTAGCCCTGTTGGAGAAAAATAGTAGATTGTTCCTTGATATATCCCTCCACCCTCCCTGAACTTAGAATTTAGAAGCCACTCCTGTTTGGGGGCATGCAGGCATCTTCCTTTTGGCACAGAATGTTTTTCTAGAGTAATAGGTAAAGTGAGTTTTGTGTTTTGTGCACCGATATGCCATTGTGAGTAGTTTTGTTGTGCACTCTGTAATTTATTATTTGTGGAAGTCTTGGTTTTCATACCGAGTCAGTGTTTTCAGTTCCTCAAGCCTGACTGATCAGCCTGGTGTAGACTTCCGGGAAGGACTTCAGTTGGCCTGATAACTTTTGGTTTGGCCCCAGGTAACAGAGTAAGAGTAAAGGGAACTGCCTGTGTTCCTCCTCAGGAAGAAATTGTCTAGAGCAGGCGTCCTCCAACTGCAGACCGCAGGCCACATGAAGTGGTGTGATTGTATTTGTTCCCGTTTTGTTTTTTACTTCAAAATAAGATATGTGCAGTGTGCATAGGAATTTGTTCACAGTTGTTTTTTTTTAAACTATAGTCCGGCCCTCCAACGGTCTGAGGGACAGTGAATTGGCCCCCTGTTTAAAAAGTTTGAGGATGCCTGGTCTAGAGGGGGAAGCCCTTGCGGGTGTGTCCCAGCCGTGAGTGGATACCTGCTCCATCTGCAGCTGGAGAATAAAAGAGAAGAATAAAAGTCGGGTTAATTGATCTGAATTTTTTTCGTCAATAGCTGTTTTTGTGATGTTCCAGAAATAAGACACAGTAAAATTTGTAAAATGCTTAATGCTCATATGAACCACCCAAACACTGCATTAGGCATTAATACTTTAAAGAGCTGTATGCCTGATACTTTGTGTTTCTTGGGTGCATTCTGGCAGAGATTTTAATGACATACCATTTGTCATCATTATATCTCTTTAGAAATAAATTTGAAGAAGTATAATTGTTTTCCACTTTATAAATGGAGGGATCAAAATGAGGCACTTTTGTATGAGATCATACTGTGCTTCTCAAGTCTTGGAAAATGGGTTTATTCATTGAATTGAGCTGCTGCTTATAACTAACAGCAGCAGCTACTTAGAGCATTTTCAGAAGAGACAGACTAACCTAGGGAGTGTTTATGAAGTCCCAGAAGCTGTGCCAGGTGCTGACACCCACATCCTCACTTTTGATGAGCCATGTGTTTTCTTGCCACAAACATTTGCTTAGATGCACCTTTGCAGGTAAATGGCTCCTGTCATTCCCATGGCATTTAATAAATATCTGCTATCTGCAGAACATTGTACTGGATGTGGATTGGGGGTGGCCCTCATTCTATAGATCTTTACACAGACTTTGATTAAAACTATCAAAATCTTGTTTTAAGATGAGCATTCTGGCTTTAGGGTTTGTAAATTCTAAAATAGAAAATTTGAAATATATATACATGTGGAGGAAACTGTCTAACTAGCCTTACTACATCTCAGGATCTTAGTTTCATTTATTTATAAAAACTAGCATTTTCTACAATATGCAGATCATAATGTTTGTAATAATTTATGTGGTATTTTTGGCAGTGACCTCGGCTTTTAAAGTCAGGATTCTTAGAAGGCTTCACATCAGGGATCTCTGTTACTGTAATACTAAAGTGAAAAAAAGTCACAGTAGGATAGGATAATATCCAAATCTCAAAAGCAAGCATCAGTTAAATTGCTCACTGATGCTGATGCTAAAAGTAGCTTTCCGAGAGAACTGTTACTTAACTCCTCCCTATCCTTACATCACAAGTGCCTTGTCTTCACGTTGTCTTATATTTCTTTACACAGTATACTAAACTGTCCTGATTTTTCCCAATTAAACCAGCTCTTACTCTTGGATCACATTTGGAATTGCATGGGTTTTGCATGTTATTTTACTTTGATTTGGATTTGCTTTTCCAGTAACCAGATTGACAACCAACTATTACCAGGAGAAGACAGTGAATGATGTTGCTGAGGCTTTCAGTAACATTGACCTTCCCCCTCTCTCCCTTTACTAATACCAACAAAGAGAATATGCATTCCAGATTAAACTCTTAACTGGAATTAATGATTTGCTGTGTCTCATTGATCACATTTCTTTTTGTAATTAAGGTCTTTGTAAAGCTTTACATTTTTTCTTTTTAAAAAGCACTGATCCTAGATATCTCATGTTTACAGTTAGTTACATTGCTTATTTTCTTTTCAGGAATCCAGTCCCCTATTAAATGAAGTTTCTTCTTCCTGTATTGGAACTGATTCCCAAGCCTTCACACCAGTTAGCAAGCCATCATCCGCCTACCCCTCCACAACGATTGTCAATCCTACTATTGTGCTCTTACAACACAATCGAGGTAAGGGAGTGTTGTGATGTCCACTGGAATAATCGACATAGAATAGTCTGTAATATCTGGGGCAAGAATTTTGTCATTTCACAGAAATGTTCACAAATCTCATCATTCCCCAAGGTCACCTGCCCCAGCTTGCTCATTCCCATGACCCAGAAAATAGATCCCAGTAAATAGAGGTCCCTGATTTGGGGTGATATCTCATACTTGGGTATTCATGGTCATCTTTTTCAGCTGGTAACACCAAAAGAAAAAAAAGAAAAAGGAAAGAAGGAAGGGAAAAAGTTTCTATCTCCTAATTCCTTATCATTAGAAGGAACTAGCCAAAAGGCTGAGAAGCAGTCATCCTGAGAATTCTAATTAGAGGGTTAGCTTGGAAAAGCTGAGTATAGTAATACATCTTGTAAAAGTAATGTCATATATGATTTAGTTCTTTGACAGAATGAATTTTCTAGAAAGCAGAATTTTGAGTACCAGATTTAAGAGAAAACTTATTGGGAGAAAAAAATTTCTAGAATATAAAACATGTTTTTGTACCTCTAAAACAGATGCTGTTGAACTTTTCTTGGTGACTCACTGCCCTTAATTCTTGCCAGCAGTCACTTCACCAAGCTGTTATTCTGTGGCTCCCTTGAGGGACGTGAGGTTCATGTAGCTGTTTGTCACCTCACCACGAGGCAGCGCTGCTAGAGTTTGTATGTTTTGTTTTCTATAGTGTCTATGAGTGGTTCTCCTCCTCCTCCAAAAGAGCCCTGGGGTTGGGTGAAATTGAAGCACTCAAGGTAGTCATTATATATGTTGACCCTTCTGCTTTAAAATTCGGGGTGGTGTCTCTAAATCCCACCCTCTCCTTTTTGGAATTCCATAGAGGAATAAACTTTCCTTTTGCAAAAGTCCTTTGCAGCACAGATGTGAAGTTTCCGGCTATTTCCTTGTATAGAAAAGGCTTTTTAGCCTAAATTTTAAAGAATAGCGAAGGTTTGATTATTTTGTTGAGAGCTCAAAGCTCATTATAGAATTGTCCTCTTGCCTCATAACTCATAGTTTTCCCCGCCTCCCCTTCTCCCTGTGTTGACTTGGAGGAGAATGGGACTGAAGTCTATTTTTAATTGTTTTCCATACTAAACAGAGTTTTCTGTTTCCTGCTTCTAATTTGAAAAGTAGATGAATAAAACATTTTCTCTTACTTTAAACCTTTCCACTGAAATCTTAAATAGTAGTTTTAGTAGTTAGGGTTTTTTTCGACTATGTGTAGCTCCCATGTTAATTGTCACCCATGGATCTGTGTTTTTCAGAAGATAAAGGGAATCCCAGCCCCCACACTGAACTATGTAGGAGCCCATTCTCCATCAGCTATGCCATGGCCCTTACTGGCAGTAATTCTCTATGGTCAAAAAGTATCCACAATGCAGGACAAAGTGCATTTTTGGTTCTCTGATCTTCTTTATGACTCATTTTTAAAGAAAAGTTCAGTTAAACAGAAACAAGTTAATTCCCAGAAGGAAAGGCATTTTCTTTAAAATGGGATTTATTCCCAAGGCAACTGGGTTTTGTGAAATGCCCAGTGTAATGTCAGCTGCTTCTGCCAAGTCCCTCTGATGATACCTAGTGAGACGTCTTTGGGCACAGAAATAAATGCCTATTGTTCCTTTCTGTTTCTGCCTTGAGCACATGAATTCCTCTTCTCTAAATACCTTTGGTTCTTGTTGTCTTTCTCTTTTGTACAATTTCTGCCCTTGGATTTAAAAATCAGAATTGTGCAGCCTGAGACACACGTGCTTCAGAAAAGAATATAAATAATGGCATTAATCTTTTGTAATTAAATGGTGGCTAAGTAGGTAGGGCAGGAAGAGTCAAGAATAGAAGAGTTTGACTGTCCTGCTCCTGTATTACTAATCATAAATGGGGCTTAGGTCAAGCGCTTTTGGCATTGCTTCTGGATGTGCCCAACCTGGAAGCTCTGTTTTGCTTCATAAACAGTAACCACAATTTCTTAACTATTGCAAAGTCTCCTAAGGGAATGATAACTTTACTTCTGGAATTTTAGTTTAGTCATCTTAAAAACACTCCCTCCTTTTTATTTCTGCCTAGACTGTCCTAGGATATAGTGTGACCACAATCCTGTCTTCCCCAGCCAGCCTCTCCTGGTAGAAACAGAAGGGCACTGAGCCTGTGGTCTGGTGCCGATGGTTGTGAACAATACAGCCCTTTCCCCCTCTTCCCTGAGTTTTCATAACATGTGTTTGAAGGCAGATCACTTACCAGCAGTCTGAGAAGGAGGATTTGAACCAGGGAATGTCTCAGGACTAAAAGAGCCACATGAGGGTCCTCTTGCACAGTGCTTCTCAGTGCTTAATGCACTTAGGGTCCTGGGAGTCTTGTTAACTTCCGGGTTCAGGTTCAAGATGGCTCGGGGTCAGGGGACAAGCTGCTGCATTTTCAGTGCTGGTGGCCTACAGATCACATTGGACAGCTATAGTGCAGTAGTTCCCTGTATCTTACAGACACATGAAATAGTCTAGGGGTTTCCCATTTCTGACTTTGCTAAATAGCACCACTGAAAATCAGCTACTGCTATCTGTGTCCAATGTCATCTTATGAAAATAAGGCCATTTACGCCTCCAAAGTGGGGACAACATAGTCTTTTATATTGAATACATCCACTTCTGCAGTCTAGAAAGGCCCCGCCAACAGCCTACACAATAGTCTAAGAACCAAAGTTTCCTTTAGATATAATACCAGAGAGCACTCTGATTTAACTGATGAAAAAAATGAGGCCAAAAGGTTATGTGATTAGCTTTTGTCATTTGCAAAATGCTGGCAGAGCTGAGCCCAAGGTCCACTGGGCTTCTGCCTGTCTAGCCAGTATGAACCTCATCCATGTGTGAGAAGTGGATAGTTGCCACTTCCACCAGCTGCGAGCTCTCAA
Organism: Loris lydekkerianus; assembly: GCA_963574355.1. NCBI lineage: Eukaryota > Metazoa > Chordata > Mammalia > Primates > Lorisidae > Loris > Loris lydekkerianus. The sequence continues at coordinate 32,794 of CAUYPK010094544.1, forward strand.
GAGGCCTTCTGTCTGCTACTTGCCCACCCTGGGTCTAGCAAGAGGGTGGAGACGCAGCCAACAGAGATGATCACAGTACCCATGGCTGGCAAGTATTCTATTTTTATCTATGTCACTGCTTTATATTTAGCAGCTGTAGAAAGTAAAGGTCACTTTTGTACTTATCTCATAGCACGTATACATAGGACCCTGTAAAGGAGATGTTGGCCTCCCCTCTGCGTGAACGTCCAAGATGGCAAGAAGTTGATAAGAGCGTCACTGTTAAGGACCAGCTGGGTTTTGTTAATTAGGGTTGGAAAGAACCCTGGGCTAGGGGTTGGGGGATCCAAGTTCTTGATCCAGCTGATTTTCAGTGTTATCTTGAGGAATTCATGCCCCTTATCTGAAGTCTCTCAGTCAACATTGATTTTTTGAGGATTTCTCCAGTACCCTGACCAGCCAGATTGCTATAGTGACTAAGGTCATGCCTTAGTTTTTTTACTTGTACAATGGGGATAATAACTGTACCTAATTGCTGTGGCTGTTGTGAAGATTATATATATTATTATGTAAAAGCTCTTAAGACATTGTCTGGCATATAGCAAGCTTTCAGGAGATGGCTGCTGCCATGGTTATGATCGTAATTACATTTCACTTGAAAGGTACCGAGGCTGGGATCATATAGGGTCCTGCTCACTTGAGGCCAGGGGAGTTGGGAGAATGCCCTTCAGTGATGAGATCAGCTTGAAACAAGATATAAACAGCTAGAAAGCTGTGGTGGTCCCCTGAAACCTGGTGCTTATCTGGGGAGAGGAAGGATGACACCAGGCCTGTGGAATGGGAGCCACGTTAAAGCCCCTGTGCTCAGCTGAGCTATACAGTGTCTAAGCCCAGAGGACAGTGAGGACACAGAGTTGGGGACCTAACTAATTAGGTCAGGACTTTTTGGTCTTACTATATATGCTGTATAAATCTCACTCATGCTATGTGTCCTTTTCTTTTATCACAGAACAGCAAAAACGACTCAGTAGCCTTTCAGGTAGGTATGAAATATTCATTTACACTTTAATCCCTGTTCCTGTTAAAATCATCTTCTGGTCACCCCCAGTGTTTGATCAGCAAAATCTTCTGAGCTGCTCTGATGTGTCAGGGACTGTGTTGTTTGCTGGACTGCCAAGATATGAAAACAGGCACGGTTCCTGCCTCCCTGGAGCTCACAGGCTGGTGGACAGATCAGAGGAGTGACCCAAACTAGTAAACATGTTCCATGGTACTGTGATAAGTGCCCAGATGCGTAGGAACAGGGTGTTCTGGGTAAAGAAAACTCAGAGTTCTGTTAGATGCAGTGTTCATGGCAGGCCTCTCTGAAGAGGTGTCTTTTCTGCTGCTTCTGTCTTCCTTCTAGGCTGTGATGAGTCAGAGGTTGGGAAATGTGGGCAAGTTCTTTCCTTGTTCCGTGGCAAGGCCAACTACCAGTAGACAGTCCTGGGGTGATGGGACCAGGTGAGAGACTTTAGATGTCTCTTTAGTGGCCGCAAAAGGATGCAAAAAAACTGTTTCTTGAATTGGAGCTGGCATCAGAAACTCCTAGAGAGCTTGTCAAAACTCAGATTCTTGGGCCGTGATGCCCCAGAGATTTGGATTTAGTGGGTGTAGGTGAATGTGTGTTTCTGACCAGCTCCCTGGGCTGCTGGCACTCCCTCGGTGCTGACTGCAGGGTGAGTGGCCACTGGCTCCTCAGGGTCCCACAGCAGTGGAGTGACTGCAAATGCAATCAGATGTCAAGGCTCCTCCCTAGTAACATGCAGGGTTGGGACAGTGTTGGGTGGGTTGGGAGCCTAGGAAAAGGAGTGCTGAGGTCTGCCCTTACAGCTTCCTACTGCCACTCTTCTTGAATCCTGAGTCTATCACTTACTAATGGTGATGGCCCAGGTAGGTTTTCTTACCTGTCAAGTGGGGAAAGCAGCAGTGCCTCACAGGCTGTGTGAAGATTAATTGGAATTTTGCTGTTAAATAGCTTAGCCCTGAGCTTCGGCACATCTGAATGCTTAGGAGAGGGGACTGACTTACCAGTAGGCATCTTCTTGGCTCACTCACCATTTCATTGAGTGCCCCCTTCATACCTAGCACTGAGCCAGGCTCTGGAGCTGCAGCAGGGACCCGTGCTGCCCTAAATAGCTGACGGTGTAGAGTGGTGGTTTGTAGCCATTCATGGACTGCTTGGGATCTAGTGAAGGCCATAGATTCATTTTCCAGAAAAAGCCATAGGTGTCTAAGTGTGTGCATGTGATTTGCATGGACTTGAAGATACTTAGGGTTAGGAACCTCTGATTGGGTGTATAATAGTAAAAACAATCATCTCTGAGCTGCTGCTACGTGATTTCTGGGTGACTTCATCCCACTGCTGTCCTTGTGATTTGTGGCAAGCCCAGGAGAGCACAGGGTTCTTACAACCTCTCAGCTTTATCAGGACTTGGCCACAGGGCCAGGACAGGCTGTGTTTGAGCTCAAGTTGCCCTTCACTGCTCCCCCCACCTCACGCTGCCGTTCTCCAGCCCCCTTCAATCCTTGGCCCCAGTCCAGGTTGCTGAGAATACAGTGGTTCCAAAAAGGAAAGTGGCTTCTATGGACCCCTTCCTGCCTGTGGAAGGATGAAAAGAATGGTGAGGTGGACAAAAAAAATTAGGAGACCCAGAGTTTGTCCTATCCGTCTTCCCTCTTAGAGCTGTTTGTCCCTGGGTGAATGATTTCACCTATCTGAGCCACAGTTTCATCATGTGGGAAATGAAGGTGACAGTCCTTGCCCTTGCCTGGAGGAGGTGTCATGTGTGACAGGAAGGAGGAGTTTGTTTTGCACTCTGGAATAAGCCATGTGGGTGCGAGGGCAGCTCCAATGTGCTGGTCAGGCTCAGGCCAGTTCCTTGGCTCTAAGATAGGCGTGATGCTGCTGCCCTCCCCAAGGGCAGTCTGGGTTGGCGCTCTCCAGGCTCTGTGCCTTGGAGCTGCCCTCCCTTTAGCAAATTTTGTTGAGCCTCCTTTGTGGGGTCTGATGCTTGATGAGTCATTGAGGAATGAAGCCTATGTGGTGTTTAGCCTCATGTGTGGCTCATGATCCCCTTGGGGTAATAGACAGGACAGCAAGAAAAGGGCTGGGAAGGATGGGTTGGCATGGGGTGTCAAGAGGCCACCCCGTCTAGGGAAGTGTGTGCATTACAGTAATTCCCAGACAGCAGGTGTGAAGGAAAGGGTGCTGTCCCACTTCCCACAAACAGGCCCCATCTGAAATTGTCAGCAGCATCATTTGTTTTTTATTATTCTGGGTCTAGGTCTGTGATTTTCATCATCTTCTCTGAGCAGGAGGAGAGTGAATGCCCCCAAGTGCCACATGACAGACACTAGGTTGAAATTAACCTCATCTGCCCCAGGTCTCACTCAGAGGTCTCTCTGGTGGGCAGAGAGCCTGCAGCAGCTGTGCTAAGGGGAGGCCCTGGTGACTCGGAATCCCTCTGCCAGATCCTCAGCCCATGTTGGAATTACCTGGGAGCATGAGAACTCGTCCAATAAAGCCATTCTTGTCTTAACATAAGTTTATGATGATGATGCCAGGGATCAGGTTTTCTTATAGATTCTTATAAGCCAAGAAACTATTTAGAAGTTAGTGTGAAATTTGAGTGGTCACCCCATGGAGTAGAATGAGTTGTAAAACCTGACTATGCTGATGCCATTGTCTCCCCAACTTCCCCAGCACACAGAAGCTGCTGACATCGTCCTCACAGCTTTGCAGGTGGCCTTGAATTCCCTCCTTTTTGCCCAAGCACAGTTCCCCTTCAACGCTCTGCACCTGTCCTTTTTCAAAGACAAGAAACTGTCCTTAGTCACCGAGCAGATATCTACTGAGCACTTACTGCCAGGACACGTCTCATCCCTTCCATTCTCACCTCAGGGGCCTCGCTGATGGGACTTTGGCTCCCCTGGCTTAAACCTTTTTGCCCCCTATCTTTTACCCTCACAGGTTACCTTCTGCCACCCTCCTTCCTCCATGCTGAACCCCCACTTCCTGCTCACACATTTATCCCTAGCCTTGTAATCTAGCACCTACCCCCACTGCCCTCCTGAAATTGCTCCCTCAGCGGTGTTCCTGTGACTTTTCTCTTATCTAATCTAATGCTGCCACCGCCTCTGCTTCAATTTCTGGGTTTTTTGACACATTTAACCACCCACTTGGGATTCTGCTTCCCCAGTTCAATGGCACCTTGCTGTACTTTCCTGGTTCAGCTCCTATGCCTCGGATGACTCTCACATGTGTTCAGGATTCTTTTGCTTTTCAGCCTGCAACTGTGGCTTTCCTCGGTACATGATGTCAGCCCTTGGCTCTGCCTTCACTTCTCTCCGCCACTGAGCTCTGCCATTTCCTTGACATCAGCCATCACTTTTGAGCTGATGCCTCTGAAATTGCACTGGTCTACCTCCACATTTCTTCTAGGGATATCCAGGCATTGCTGCTGAGTGTCTCACTTTCTTCTCAGAGTTACTGTGGTCTAGAAAGCCATCCTTTCTCCCTTCCTTCCTCAACCCAGTTCCTTTTTTTTTTTTTTTTTTTGGAGACTCTTCTCCGTTGCCCAGGCTAGAGTGCCATGGCTTCAGCACAGCTCACAGCAACCTCATGGGTTGCTCAAAAGATCAAAAGACTCATGGGCTCAAAAGATCCTCCTGTCTCCCAATTAGCTGGGACTACAGGAATCTGCTACAATGCTCGGCTAATTTTTCTATTTTTAATAGAGACAGGATCTTGCTCTTGCATAAGCTGGTCTCGAATTCCTGAGCTCGAGGGATCCTCCCGCCTCGTCCTCCTGGAGTGCTAGGATTATAGCCATGAGCCACTGTGCCCAGCCTTGAGTTCCTTTCTTAACTTTTCTATTTGGATGAGGCCAGACTCCCAGTTCAGAAACCTTGCTGCTATCGTTGAGGGAGGCAAGACAGGATGTGGCAGAGAGGATTGCTGGTGTCAGATGGGCCCTAGGCTGAGCCCCACTTGGCCATGTTCTGGCTGTGTGACCCTACATGGATACCTTAATGTCTCTGTGCTTTGATCCTTTAACTATTAAAGTAAAAAAAGGAAAGAGAGGTGATAAGAGTTTCTTCCATACAGAATTATTGGGAGGATGAAAGGAAGCAAGGTCTATGAAGAGTTATACACAGTGCCTGGCATATAATTTGCTCAGAGCTGTTCAGAGGTCCACATATATTTGCTTATTCTGTCTCTCTGCCAGGAGTAACCTTCAGTCCTGTTCATCTGCTTGGCTTCTCTGAGAAGCTGGCTCTCATCAGCCTGCATTCTCATTGCTGGCTCACAGACTGTAAACCTCCTGAAGGCCAGGATTCTGAAAGTTCACCTGCATGTCCATAGGGCAGGGCATGGCACAGTATCCTGTGCTTAGTAAGTGCCTCCTCAATAAATAACATGGCTCAGAGTAACAGATTCTGTTATGTAATTTTATAATCACTAAATTACATCTGGTATGCTTATTAGCTCTCTATAACTTCCAGACTTAAATCAAATTAAATAATCTGTGCACTTAGCAATGTGCAGCTTCCTGAACCCATTGGCATAAGTTTGTCTTGGTAAGTTCCCTTAACAACACTGCCATGAATGTGCCAGTAGGGAAGTGCTATCTCTACTTTTAGATAAGAAAACTGAGGCACAGAAGAGTTAAGTGACTTCCCCAAGAGAAAACAAGAACTTTCAAGTCTTATTTGGCTGCCTTCTTATGATTCTGTCTGCTCCCTCCATTTCTAGAACAGTCAGAGCTATTCAGATGGCCAGAGGCACCACATGCACACCTCTGCATGGCACTTTAACACTGTCAGGAAACTATTTTTTAAAGGGCTAGAAGGATGATAAATATTTTAGGCTTTGCAGTCCCTACGGTTTCTGTCACAGCTACTCAGCTCAGACATGGCAGGGTAAAAGCAGCCATAAATAATATGTAAATGAATCAGTGTGGCTTTGTTCCAGTAAAACTCCACTTACAAAAACAGGTGGCTGGCTGTAGTTTGCTGACCACCACTGTGTGGAACTAGTTCCAGTTGAGAATTTGCAAACACATTTTCCCCCAGCTAGACTGTCCTGAGTTTTTTGCTTTCATGCTACCAGAAGCTTCAGCTAACAATTGCTTTTTATTTCTAGACTCTGTCTCAGAAAGAAGAGTGGGAGAGCAGGACTCGGCACCAACCCAGGAAAAACCCACCTCACCTGGCAGGGCTGCTGAAAAGAAAGCAAAGGATGACAGTAGGCGGGTGGTTAAGAGCGCTCAGGACCTGAGCGATGTTTCCATGGATGAAGTGGGCATCCCACTCCGGGTATGGATACTGGAGTTCTTTTTAGTCTTCATTGTAAGCAAGCCATGACAGGTGTACCCTCTGAGTCTGTGTGAACCTTGTCTGTGGGTACAGAGGCCTTATAGGGAGGGCCCTCGAGTGCCACAGCCCTCAGGAGCTGTGCTCCAGACTTGATGCATGCAGCTTTTCCAAAGCAGCTGTTGGGTATAATAGACCTCAGGAATAAAGGGTTTCATGGTCAAAATATGAGGAAGAGCTGGGTGGAACTGAGAGACATTTCTCCAGTGCAGAACTTCTAGGATGCTTCGGGTAAGGGAGTGTTCAAGAGATAATATTATGGACAGTTTTCCTTCATTATTGTTCTGTGAAACATGTTTAGAAATTCTTGATTTGGGATGGGAAAACCCTGTGGAGAGTATAAGACCCCTGAGTCTCTGTTTGGAGGTTTGGAAAGATCTTCATGGATGGAAAATGCACCTTCATGTAGAGTGCATAGGAAACTCTAAGGAAAACTCAGAAGGAACTGAGCCAGCCACGCTTCCAGGACAGAGCCAGTCTCTCAGTAGTCCTGCTCCCCTCTCCCTTGCAGGCCCTAAGGAATTCCAGGGAAGCCCAACTTTTGTTTTTTTTTATTATTTTTATTTATTTATTTATTTTTTTATTGTGGAGAAGGGGCGGGGAAAGAAGGCGGGGGAAGAGGTGCGTGACAGGGTCGGGGCAGTGGCATGGTACCACATTGGAAGCCCAACTTTTGGACCTGACTTTGGGTGAATTCTGTTCCTTTCCATGTGTCCCCCAGACAGTGGCTGCTATATGTTCCTCTGTGATTTTCATTCAGCAAATGTGCCCTTTTGGGGGAGGTTAATAGACCCATGGGATAAGCATGAAAAGAACTCTTTTTCTGGTCCTAGATGGTAATACTGGGGGAGAATTATTAGAGTAATTGCGGCTACCATTTGCTGAGTACACCATCTCATTAAAACATCACTCACCTGAGTGAGTGGTTGATACTAATATTATTTCCACTTTATAGATGAGGAAACGGACTTAGAGGGATTGCATTATCTGCCTAAGATTGTACAACTTGTGTGTGACAGTGGTCTATCCAGCTCCCAAACCGCACCCCTCACCATCATGTCAGATAGCCCTCTGCCTTCCTCACCTGTGACCTTGGATGATTCACTTTGTTATTCTGTATCTCATTTCCTCATCTGTAAAGTGGGAGTGAAAATATCTGCACCTATCTGTCACCTTCCTTGTTTTATTTTTATCTCAAAAAAAAAAAAAAAAATCCCAACTTTGCGGATAGGATGAAAACTCTGGCATTGAATGCTAGAATGGGTATGTTTTAATGTATGCATTCTAAATCTGGCCCTGTGCAAGGTGACTTAGATACATTTCTACAGAACGTAGAATGTGTCCTGAGTGGTGACATAGCATATAAGCAAGAATTTTTTGTCTTTTATGTTTGGCATCTGTATATGGAAAGAGATTCTCTAAAAATGAAATATAAAAGAATTAAGAATGAGCACATTTCAAGTGGATCCTTGTCCACTATTTAAAAAATCTGCATCCTAGCTCGGTACCTATAACTCAGCCACTAGGGTGCTGGCCATATATACCGGAGCTCGAGCTCATATGTTTGAACGTGGCCTGGGGCCTGCCAAACAACAATGACAACTATTAAAAAAAAAAAAAATAGCCAGGCATTGTGGCAGGCGCCTGTAGTCCCAGCTACTCCAGAGGCTTGAGGCAAGAGAATCACTTAAGCCAAAGAGTTTGAGGTTGCTGTGAGCTGTGATGCCATAGCACTCTACTGAGGGCAACGTAGTGAGACTCTGTCTCCAAAAAAAAAAAAAAAAAAATCTGCATCCTTTTGGCCAAATATCACTCCATAGATTTGGTCTAAATCTCTTAGTTTGTTCTTTCTCAAAAGTTTTGCCTTTTTCGAAGACGTATAAGTGTGGTTGAGTTTTTCAATCAAATGTCACTTTCTTTTCTGTTTGATTTTTATTTTGTAATCATTTCAGAAGGTCTGAAACATGCCAAGATTTCCATTTTATTTTACTCTTTGCCTTTATTTTTCTCCAGAACACCGAGAGATCAAAAGATTGGTACAAGACTATGTTTAAGCAGATCCACAAACTAAACAGAGGTACTGATTTTTATTTGTAGAAACTGTGCTGTGCTGTGCTGTGTGCCCATATCGTGACTGTTGTGGTGTGGGCCTGAACTCATTTTCTAGGGTGCTGAAAGACTGGGTCCTAGAGGGCCACCCCATTACGTACTGGTCTGCCTGAGCCCTGCCTTGAGCCTTCAGAGTGCAGGAGGGAGGGGACACTGAAGTCCTCCCTCCCAGGGGCTGTGGAATGCAGCAGACTGAGCCCAGCACTCTGCCTGTGTACCAGCATCAGTCTGCTTGGAATGTGAGCAGCATCAGCTCCCACCTGCTTCCAGCTTTTAAGTCCATCATCCTGTGTCAGCTCATGACTGTTTTGTGGGCAGAGTGAATTGAGAAAGCACTGAGCTGGGAATTAAGAAAACCATTCTCACCCAGACTCAATCCTCCACTTACTGATGAAACCCTTGGGGCCAATCCCAGGGCTAAATGACACATTTGGCCTTGTGAAGTACAACACATAGTGTGCCTCTAAGATTATGTTAATATGGAAGGGGACCTTCCCCAGCTGGGATCCAGCCCTCAGCAGGTAGCCCTGAGATCCAGTCCAGAGCTGCCACAGCAGATCCTTCTCAGGCTGAAAGAGAAGTGCTTTAAAATCAGAGGCCTGCTCAGCTATCAGCCAGTGGCCCACCATGGTGGGAGAACCCCAGGCCAGTGCTTGGACAGGTCATGATGCCAACAGCTCCCATTGTCACCTGTGCCACCAGCCACTGAGAGGCAGGGATGTGGCTGCACTGTGGGAAGGGCATCACCCTTTCTACGGGCAGAGAGAGCACCCTGCCCTTCCCTGTGTCCAAATCCAGTCTGGCCGCCTGGCATGGATGACACATGAAAGCAAAGAAATCTTTGTGTCTGGGCAGTGTTCCACCTAAGTAAGCCCAGTCTCTGATTAGCTGTAGATGCTGCTAACGTCACTGTTAATTAACTCCTGCTGGATTTGAAATGAACCTGGGCACACCCCTCTAGACTGAGTGTTTGGCATTTCTGTGTCAAGAGTAAACCACTGTGTCTAGGTGGCTGAGCTCGGTCACAGGGGCAATGCTAAATGCTCATATTTCTGTGATTAGATGGGATCTGATCCGCTGATCACTTCCTGAAGCTGCTGTCCATTTCCTTAAACAATGTGTGACTCTTTCACCTTCAGACCTAGCTTTGGAAACGTAAATGCAGAGACACAGATGTATGCATACATGCAAAATAATGTAATTCTCCCCCACACCTTTTCTCATATTATCATTATTAACCTAAATTACATGCTCTAAACAGAACTATCTGCCTTAATGGTAGGCAGAGGTATTTTAAAAACTATGAATCCATTTGTTTTCCTCAATTCCAATGTCTGCAACATAAACTTTGTTAAAAAAATTATTTTAGGATGGTGTTTTTATTACATACTATTTGTTATCATACTTAATATTTCTTACCTATAAAAAGTGAAAGCGTGAAGCTTTGTCCTCAATGCTTTTGGCCCGTTGGTGCCTGTTTATATGTAGGTCCTTGTCTGTGAAGAGTAATGATACTGTCTTGCTTGATGTGTCTCAGTAATTCAGGCAAAAGGACTGGATTTTTAAAAGCAGTTTGAATTTCTTTTATGTCACCAAGGAACATGAACTGTATGTAGAAGCTACTCGTTCATTCTCTCCATTTGTATCTTCCTCTATTTTCTCTCTTTAAACCTGCTCCTCTGCCTAGACACTCCTGAAGAAAACCCTTATTTCCCTACGTACAAATTCCCTGAACTTCCTGAAATCCAGCAAACTTCTGAAGGTACCATAAACTTAGACAGTCTTATCTGTTGCCCTAGCTTTAAATTAATTCTTATAGTTTCATTGTAGGCATAAGATTTGGCTTTTAGATTTTGTTTTCATAATTGTTTTTGGCTGGTGAAAATTTTATTTCACTCATTTGCATGATGTGCTATATTAAAATAACTAAGCCCTTTCTAATTCATTAATCTATTTTCAAGTGTGATGCCCGTGTGCTTTAATAACACTAAAATAGGTAATCGATCATTGGAAAGAGTCAATTGAGGATCTGTCAGTTCCTCCACTTCATGGTGGATAGTTTCAAAATCCACTGCTTTTCTCTGCCACAGAGGACAATCCTTACACTCCTACCTACCAGTTTCCTGCATCCACTCCTAGTCCTAAGTCTGAAGGTAATTAAAGGAAAACTGTGTGCCTCTCTTTGTACTGGTGCTGTTACTTTCTTTTTCACCTTGGGGTTTTCTCCTTGTGGCTACGGGCTGTCTCCCAATCATTTGCTTTCCTCTAACGTTGTGTTTTGTGGTGGTGTCTTACTCCTGGCTGACTGAATAACCAAATGGTATTTTAATCTTATTCCCTAATGAAGTAGCCAGCATGGCTTAGTTATAATACTTTGTACATGTGGGGCTCTGGGCAAAACTGCCTGTACCCAACCACCCAGCTCTTTGTATCTGGGTGGTCATCTAATGCTGATGGTTGGGTGGTGACTCAGGGAAGCTGAGTCATTATGGTGGATGGGTAGGTCTACCTCCTGCCAGCTCTCAATAGAAAAAAAATTACTGTGTTCTTATTCCTGCAACTAACCCATCACTAGGCCACTCTTGTCATGGGCCCTCAGGGTGTCTCTTTTTGGTAGGGAATTCCTGAAGAGGTATCCCGGTGTAAGATTCAGTCATTGTGAGAAAGGATCTCTCTTGAAAATAAGGGTTTTGGCCAACCTGAAAAATATTTCATGAAAGAGTTGGGTAGGAATTGGCACCTGCAGGGGAGGACACAGCCACATTTATATCTAAGAGATACTCTTTTCTGAGGCAAAAATTCTAGGTGTCAAAGCACTTTCTAAAAGGTGGGGTAAGGGCATCATCTTGAGAATTATCCTTATAGCAAGAATATCTGTTCTTTGGATGAGTGAGCCAGCAAAAATGGATGGGGTATAGAGCAGCAGTTCTCAGTCTGTGGGTCATGACCCCTTTGTAACAATGAAAATACGTCGTGGCTTTAGGAAGTGGTATAGAGGTATAGAGGAAGAACTTGTGTTAAATGCTCTTCTAGGATGAGATATTGAGTGCTCAAACTTCATTCATTCAAGTACTATTGAGCACTTTCTGTGTGTCATTCCTTGGAACTGAGAGTAATGCTGTGAATAAGATACGTACCCTGTCCTCAGAAATTCACATCTGGCATGGATTGGGCAAGTCTACTTTAGTGTGCTGTGTCCAGTGTGGGGGACAGTTGTGACAGCATCTGTCCAGAAGGCCAAAGGAACTCATGCTGGCATATAACAGATCCTCAGTAGCACCTGGAGAAGGTTGATGAGTAAAGGCTTTGGACCATGGAGCCCGAGTTCTTTTGTAGCACTCAGTGCTGCTTCTCAGTGCTGCTCTGCTCTCTCATCAGCTTGGCAAACTGTCCCTCACAGCCCTTCTCATCATTGACAAAGTCACTCATTGGTCCTTCGCCAGATTCTTGCTGATCATGTATCATATATGAGTTGATACGCATGAGCGTATTAGATACAGTATTAGTTAAGATACCAAAGTCATTTTTGGTCTTCCTCATATGTTCCCTAGTCAGTGGTTTCCAACCTTTTCATGCGTGGCGTCTATTTTGAATGAAATGAAAAGAAAAGCCTACAAAAACCCCAGACTTCAGAACTAAAAGCTGATGATTTAATGCTGATCAGTGCCCTTCTCATTGCTAATAAGAGTCTGTTTGGTGTGGAGAGTATAAGCCTGCTGTGTTAGGGTGCTGATTCTACCCAAAAAACCTTGTAGAAGGAACAATTGACTGAGTTGGATGAGACAAAAGCTTTTTGAGGGTAAGTTTGACTGATTTCAAGTTTTGATTTGTGCTTTATTTGGCCTTCGAAATCTAACCCACTCATAAAGTAGAGTTCTCTTCTAAGATAAGTTGACAAGCACAGAGCATGCTGAAGGTAAATTGTTCCACAGACACAGGCAGAGGAGGGCCCACTAAGAGGCATCCTGCAGAGAGGCACAGGAGCTCCCATGGAACAGGAAGATTACCTTCGGCCTGGGGCAAGCAGTGCCCATAGCTTCCATGTGTCAGCCTGGCTGTTGGTCTGAAGATAGGGTTTCATGGCTTCACTCCCAGAGCTCCCATGTCATGAGTCACCACACCTAGCAACCCCAGCTGACAACAGTGTCTGCTCTTTGGTACACATGAAATCCAGCACAAGAGGGAATTGAGTCTATTTTTCCTAGAGGCATAAGAGCTGACATGACAAGTTGTCACATATAATTTAGAAGCAGACCTTACCATTTTTCATTTTCAAAGACCAAAATGGAAGAAATAGTCTTAAGGAATAAAAAAGAAAAGATTAGGTTGGACATACATTTATAACAAATGTGATTAGACTTTTAACACAAGTTTCTAAGAAGTCTCGTTCCCTGGGGATCTTTTACAAATAGGGTAGCTTCCATCTCACACCCCCCTCCTGCCTGGATGACATATCCATGCATGGATCACTGATGTATTCAATTAGATCAAGGCTTTAAATGATGGAAACGTTTGAGCCAGATAATCTTAAAGAATCATTGCATTTTGGTTTTGATTTTGTGTATGTGTGTGTTTTGAATTTAAAGAGATTCTCTGGATTTCTGGGTCTAAAACATACTGTCTTGATGTGTGTGAGCTCCTGCAGGTCCGCCTCAGCCCTGTCCTTGGTGCTGCTCCAACTCCATGTTTGGGTCAGGTGTCCCTGGGCTCCACACACCCTTCTGAACGTAGGAAAGATTTATGCCTTTCAAAGAAAGGTGTTCAGGACAGATCACCTAATGGAGGCTCCACCCATAGATGTTAATGTACATTAAGAAAGAGATAACTTCACTGGGAAATCTGAGTCATCATTGCAGAGTGTATCTCCCAGAGAGAAAGTTGTTTTTGCTGCTATTTTGTTTTGTTTTGTTTTAATTCAGAATCTGGAACTAGAATTATTTGTAATAAACCTATCAAAGCCTAGCCTCAGGGCTGCTGTCTAAATTCTAGTTGTTTATACAGTATAAAAAAATGTATTTTAAAATATCTCAAAGCTGAGTCTCCTAAATAGTAAGGGACTATGTGAAAGTTTGTTTTTGCTGGCCTAGCAGCCGCCTTCCTCCCTCCCCCTCAACTGCATTGAAAAAACAAACTTCTGGCCAGACTTTTAGAATATAAATAGAATTATCATGTCTTAACCAATTAAGTTTAAAATGTACTTTTATAAAAAAAAAAAAATCCTTTGTAAATTTCAACAAAGAACCGTCACTTTTAATCACTTCATAATCTTTGAGACTATTCTGGGTGGGACAGGATAGATGTTACATGTAATCGTGCTTTGTCTCACGACCTGGGAGTGAGAGGGACAAGCTGCCACCCCTTCACCCTCCTGCTTTAAGGTATGGCATGTCAGCACCTTAGCTGCTCACAGGTGGAACCCTATTTATAATAATAATGGAACCATCACTGCTGTGACTATGCAACTGCTGTTTACTGAGCCCCTTGCCATACACAGGGCTCTGTACTGAGTGCATCAGTATTTTTATCGCACTTTCCTCTTCCCAGCCACCCTATGAAGTAAATCTTCATTTATCAGTGAAGAGTTTGAGGCGCAGAGAGGTTAAGTAAAATGTGCAAGATTACACAGTAAGTGGCACACTCAGGATTGAAACCCAGGCCTGTGGGGGCCCTCAAATGTAGGCTTTTACTTACCCTGCTACATTGCTGTGCTGATTCCTTTTCCTCTCCTGATTTATTGTGTTCTTTGTTGTCTCCCTTGCAAAGGGGCTCTCTGACACCTTGTTCCAGGCATCAAGCCTCTCTCGAATCAAGTCCTGCCTAAGTCCACTGAGCTAGTGTCTCCCAGGAAGGTGTCTGGGGATATGTAGATAGGAAAGCTCCCCAAGTGATTGTGACACACAGCCAGATGGAAAACCATGGGAATGGAGGAACACCACCCTTCCCAGTGCCCTAAAAGGGACAAAGCTACTTGCCCAGATGCAATTTAGGGAATTTGGATATGGAATTGGAGTGGGGAGTGCAGATTCCAAAAAGTGCTAGCCTTTCTATTCTGAATATGCCCGAATGATGTTGGCTCACTTGGCATATGTGATGTCAAGAACAATGAAGAGGGTGGTGCCTGTGGCTCAGTGAGTAGGGCGCCGGCCCCATATACTGAGGGTGGTGAGTTCGAACCCAGCCCCGGCCAAACTGCAACAAAAAAATGGCCGTGTTGTGGCTGTTGTCCCAGCTACTTGGGAGGCTGAGGCAGGAGAATCGCCTAAGCCCAGGAGCTGAAGGTTGCTGTGAGCTGTGACACCATAGCACTCTACCGAGGGCAACAAAGTGAGACAGAAAAAAAAGAAAGAAAAAGAACAATGAAGATACTTTGAAATAATGTCTTCAAATTGGCAGCAAAGCCATGTAACTGGCATGTTACTTCATGGTCTGTGGACCCTGTTGAAGTGGGGGCTGTTGCCAGAGGTGAAGTCTCAGAGGCCAGCTTTTGCCCTTGCTTTCGGATGCTTCTTTCACCACAGATGCTGCTGCCACTCCTTGGTGATTGATCCAGGACATAACCTCTAGGCATTCCCAGGCTCTGGTGTCAAAGTGCTTTGTCCTCATTCCTAGATGAAATTGTACCAAGGCAAGAATACTGATTTTCTCAGGCACATCTGTAGTTGAGTTAAAATGATACTCTACTGGTTTTACAGAATTTCTAAGAATAGCCTTATTTCGCTTAAGTTCAAGCAAATAGTTCTATTATGAAGATGCCTGGCCAGGCTCTGTGCCTCCTGCCCCAAACTCCAGCTAGCACTGCCCAGAGGAGGGGCTATGCAGTCATCACCTTTGCTCTCCTAAGGAGAGCTGCCCAGGAGGGCTCCGCCTAGCAAGTGCAAAAGTCTTTGTGCTGCAGGATAGTTAAGATACAGTGGCAGTTATTCCCTTTCCACCAGGAATCCAACGGGAGATGAGGACGGTGAGTCTTTTTCCAGCCCTTTGGTCTTCCCAGATTTTCTCCTTTCACTTTTGTCTTGCTCTGCTTCATTCTCTTCCTCAGAAGTCTATTTCTGTTTTCTGAGTATGTCTTCTATAGCTGCTCCACACCCTATCCTGGGTTTTTTTTTTTCATTCCTTAAAACTTAATTTTCTTAAACCAGCACCTAGACAGCCTGGTGACCCTTCCCCCACACCTCCTGCATGTCCTGACATCCCTGGCCCTCTGGCTTATTCTTCCTGTCCCATCTCATCCAGGCTCCGTGCCCAACTCTGCATGTGTCCCTCTGTCTTTCACTGTTTGTATTTGTGGGAGGTATGTATGCCTTCTCTTCTCCCCTTTCTCTCCCTAAGTGTGTCAGGGAAAGCCAGAGAAGGAATCATGCTGAGCTATTAGAAAGAGATTGTTTTGAAAAATGAGCCATTAATATAAGAAAAATCATGTTAAATTTTAAGGCCTATGGAATACTTAAAAGTAGAATTTAATTGATACAGGTAATTGTTTATGCAAATACTGCTTTTTGCCCATTCCATTTTAGTCAGTCACATTTTTTTTTGTTTGTTTTTTTCAATTTTTTTTATTTTTTATTTTCTGAGACAGTGTTTCACTCAGTCACCCTGGCTAGAGTTCCATGGTCTCAGCCTATCTCATAGCAACCTTTTGGGCTCAAGGAATCCTCTTGCTTCAGCCTCCTGAATGGTTGGGACTACAGGCGCCCACCATGAGGCCCAGATAATATTTCTGTTTTTAACAGAAAAGGGGTCTCACTCTTGCTCAGGCTGACCTTGAACTCCTGAGCTCAAGTGATCCTCCCACCCCATCCTCCTAGAGTGTTAGGATTATGGGCATGAGCCACCAGTCCTGGCCACAGTCACATAGTTTTTGTGTAGAACAATTTTCACCAGCACTTTTGCCAGTTTTATTTGTGATTTTTATACATTCTTTACAAAAAAAAAAAACCAACAAGATAAATCATCATTTGGAAGCTCATTTAAAGAGACTATAGTTGAAAAGACAATTATGTGGCTCCTGGCAGGTTTAGCAAGTAGCTGTCCCCAATATGAGTTACCAAGACATGTTGCAAAAGCCCAGTGGAGGATCATTGATATGTAAACATCAGAGCCCAGCAGGGGCCTTCAGGGCCCTTAGTGAGTTTGGTCAGCCTGTGTAAATCCTGCTTAATGTTGGCACTTCCTGGAAATCACTGGCATGGGAAGTTCTGAGTGTTGCTGCCAAGGATTGATGTCTGGTACTTGGTGTTCTGAGGGGCACAATTAGTGTGTGGTTCCACCACGAACTGAAATCACAATATCACTGCAGAGCTGTCTCACTGTAGTGTTATTTTAAAGTTCCTTGGAAAAATAGTGAGGGTAGGGTTTCAGATACTAGTTCATAGACAACTGGAAAAACGCTTCATTTAGTGTGCCTTAACTAGGGTTGCATGTGTGCTCATACACACATTCCATTTGGCTAGCTCTAGTGTATAAAAATGCAGAAGGATGCTTCTCACACCCAGTTTTCCCATTCCTTGGTATTCCCTAGAGCATACCCATCTTCCCCAGTGTGGACAGTGTGGATCCTCCCCAGGAGGCAGTAGCAAGGAGCAACAAGGGGAAAATGTGGCACGAGTGACTTAGGGTCACCCCTTTTCTCTGGAGACCAGCAGGAGGAAAACTAGAAATGTGGTAGGGTAACACAGAACACTTGCTTAAGCGTCAACCAGGGCGGGGTGATGCGGGAAAATAGAGCAAAGGCTTCAGGAGCGAGGAAGTGGCCTGCCCAGCAGGACAGTACATGAATTTCAAGACTTTCTCTGCTTCTTCTATAATGAAAATGATAATGGAATAGCCACAATATTTCAGCTGTCCTAGGATTGGGCAGATGAAGCTGGGGTGAAAGCTGGAACACAGCAGTCATCCCTGTCACGGGGCTGAAGTGACACAGGGAAGTGGAGTCAGAAAGAACCTGAGTTCCATTCCTGCTTTGACAATCTCTTTCTCACTCTGCAGCCACATTTTCTTAACCTGCTTGGGC
Organism: Loris lydekkerianus; assembly: GCA_963574355.1. NCBI lineage: Eukaryota > Metazoa > Chordata > Mammalia > Primates > Lorisidae > Loris > Loris lydekkerianus. The sequence goes on from CAUYPK010094544.1 coordinate 50,309, forward strand.
TTTTGTTTCTTTGTCTATAAAATGAGGTATTCCTGGAGTTTTTAAGTGAAATATTAGGAAATCACCAGCTATATTATTAGGTACTTTATAATGAGAACTACTATTACTATTCATAACTAACATAAAATTTACTTCCATTTAGATTTGTAAGACAAGCATTGAAAGTTAAAAGAACAAATTATACATCCCTAGAACTTGTCCTAATTGCTAAAGTTGTTCAGATGAATCTATACAACGTTAGTTTGCCCTCTTAAACATCCATAAATTAAAACTGGGACGGTGGCTGATGCCTCTAATTCTAGCACTTTCAGAGGCCTAGGCAGGAGAATCACTTGATTGAGCTCAGGAGTTAAAGACCAGCCTGAGCAAGAGCAAGAGCAAGACCCCATCTGTACTTAAAATAAAAAACTTAGCTGAGCATCGTGGCCAGAGTGAGACCCCATCTCTACTTAAAATAGAAATATTAGCTGAGCATTGTGGCAGGCACCTGTAGTCCCAGCTGGAGGTGGCAGGGTTCAAACCCAGCCCCAGCCAAAAACTGGAAAAAAAAAAAAAAAAGAGTCCATAAATTGAAATCCACATGTCAAATACCATGGACACTGTATGAGAAATGGAATACTTCTTCACAGAGACACCGCTGCCCCGTATTTGTCTAGAGTGGGTGGGTGAGATTTCTTTTCCATCTATAGCAAAAAAGAAAGGAGCCTCATGGGCCTTCAGTCATTCAGACTTCTCTGTTGCCTGCACCCCCAACTTTCCTACTTTCCCCTTCCTTTTTCAATGTATCTAAATTGTTAAACTTTCTAAGTAGTGCTATTTTTATCCCCCTTTCATAAGAATTATTTCTCATTTTCTTCTAACAAACCTTCTAGAATTTCACATTAGACAGCTCTAGGGAGAAACTTTTTTTTCTAGAGCTCAGGCTCAAAAAAAAAATTTAAATATTTAAAACCTCCTTTATCCGTCCCCCCCAACCCCCTGCAAAAACTTTGCATCTCACCTCATGAACCAGGTAATAGTTAGAAATTAACATTCACTTCATCATCTACAGATAGGCTGTAATTTCTCCATGATTCAGAGAGGTACAGGGTTTTGAGCTGAAATGCTAAGCTGCATTTTATGCAGTATATATATCAGTTTTTGCCTAAGCTAACTTTTCATTTAGGATAGGCACCATTTTTTCTAATCAAATCTCTGCAAAGGTGATTTTTACGTTTCTTTGACATCATGGCATTTTTATCAGTACAATAATCAGAAGTTCTGTTTAAAAAGTAAGAAAAAAGTAGGCTCGGCACCCATAGCTCAGCGGCTTGGGTGCCAGCCACATACACCAGAGCTGGCGGGTTCAAACCCGGCCCGGGCCTGCCAAACAACAATGACAACTACAACAACAACAACAACAAAAATAGCTGGGTATTGTGTCAGGCATCTGTAGTCCCAGCTACTTGGGAGGCTGGGGCAAGAGCATCGCATAAGCCCAAGAGTTAGAGGTTGCTGTGAGCTTTGATGCCATGGTACTCTACCCAGGGTAACATAGTGAGACTCTGTCTCAAAAACAAAAAGAAGCAAATGCAAAACTAGTCGCACACAATTCTTCCAAACAGGCTTTCAGAAAACCTATTTCTGGATCCCATTTTATCTCCTTCTTCTGCCCTATTTTCAGAAGTTAAACTTACATGCTCAATTTATAATACTGAAAGACTTGGCTGTGGTGGTAGAAGAACCTTAAGCCTTATTCAATCTTGGTGTTAATTCTTATCCATAAAAATGAAAGAGAGGGAAGGAGGAGGAGGGTACATTGGTACCCAGTGCCTGTCCCTATGTCAAGGGAGACTTGGAACAGACAAAAATGGGAAAAGAGGGGAGGGGACGGGACAAAAAGGGGTTGTCTGAATAATGCTTTGCTCAAAATAATAGCAATGGTAGTTATGTTTACATTTCATAAAATATTCTGGCCTTTTGTGGTCTGAAATTTAAAATAATTTGTGTAGATAGAAACTAGGGCTCAAATAACAATTAATTATTAACATATATTGGATTCTTTGCCTTGTCTTCAAAGATTAGTTCATGTGCTTTGCTAAAGCTATTATGGATTTTAAGAGAAAGAATTGGGTCTTCATTCCAAAATCCATACATGAATTTTGAGTTCAGATTAGCAAGATATTAGAAACTGAGCCAGGTGCAATGGCTCACGCCTGTAATCCTAACACTCTGGGAGGCAGTGGCAAGTGGTTTGCCTGACTGAGAAGTTCACCCCATCTCTACTAAAAATAGAAAAAGTAGGTGGGCATTGTGATGGGCACCTATAGTCTCAGCTACTTGGGAGGATGAGGCAAGAGTATCGTCTAAGCCCAAGAGTTTGAGGTTGCTGTGAGTTATGAAGCCACAACACTCTACTCAGGGTGACAAAGTGAGACTGGGTAGAGTGATACAGAAAAAAAGAAAAGAAAAAAAAAATGCAAAAGGCTATTTCGGAATCTTTTTGGAGTATCACTTTGGAGGGATCATCATAGATATGGTGACTGACCTGGATTTTCAGGACAGTTCAACTTTAGAAGTCTGTTCCCATAAGCATGCCTATGGTCTTGAGTTTTAGTTCAGAAAATACAACCACTTCCATGAGGGCTTCAGATCTTGTCCTGCTTCTTCAAGTTTCAGAACCCCAGTGTTCAGCTTATTTAGGAATGTGTGTCAAGCTTATAGAGAGCCTTCACCCTCCATAGAAACTCATGGGAATGTGAGTTTGATTTGTTCTGGAGTCACAATTTAGATGCTTACCTGGGTAGTGCCTTTGGGTATGTTGTATTCCAAGGAAAGAAATCTACTTGGGGAACAGCTGTGGTGGAATCAAAACAAATTTCTATGAAGGTTTTCTCAAACTCTTTAGCTGCAGAACTTCTGTTAATGATGTTGTATATGGAAGCTTAACATATAAAACAGCTCAAAGCTGAGGTGGGGAGCTGGAACACACCCCTGGGCCTCTTCTTCCCACCCAGGAGCATTCCACATGTCCTGGGAAAAGGGCTCTCAAGACTCCATGGGACCCAGTGGGCTAGATCAGGGGCAGCCAGGGGTCTATCTCAGCCAGACGTGGACCCTGCATTCCAGCTTTGGTGGGGGAAGAGTCTCTTGAGTGGCCTTTGGCTATTTGTCCTCATGCATTTCTTGGTGTCAGGCAACACTCATCTAGCAGGTGTCGTGAATGTCCTGCCAAGACTGCAGGGGTGGTTGAGTAGATGCCGTGAACCTCGCTCTTCCCAAATGCAGTCTGCTGTGGCGTAGTTTCCAGTGCTTGCCTCCTCCTCTCTCCACTGGGTTCCCTGGTGGGGCTGGATGCTGGTGCCCAACTATGAAGGGGAGCATGTGCAGCTGGGTTCTCCTACCTGAGCCAGATTTCTCCTCACTGTGTTTTGTTTTGTTCAATAGATGATGATTCAGACCTGTACTCTCCTCGATACTCTTTTTCTGAAGACAGTAAGTAGCTTCTAATTTCCTGGTTGTGGGGGAGGAAGGGAAGGTGGTAGATGAGGGTAGATACCATCTTGTTTTCAGTTTTCATCAGTTTGAACTTGTTTGTATGAATTGTATTTCTGCAGCAAAATCTCCCCTTTCTGTGCCTCGTTCAAAAAGTGAGATGAGCTGCATTGATGGTGAGAAGGTAGTTAAGAGGTCAGCCACACTCCCCCTCCCAGCCCGCTCTTCCTCACTGAAGTCCAGCCCAGAAAGGTAAGTGCACCCAGTCCCCTGTTACCAGCCAAGGCCTGGTCAGTGTTCATTGACATCTAGGAGCCTCCTTTCTTAACAGTGTGGAATTTGAGTCCCTGCTCTGTCACCTGTTAGTGGTGACTTACTCTTTCTGAGCCTCACCTATAAAATGAGGATAAAAATGGTGCAACTCCTCTATGGAGATACTGCAAGAATAAAATGAGATAATACATACAGCATTCCTAGTAGTGCCTGGCTCATAGTATGGGCTTACTTAATGTTGACCATACTTACAACTTGTTAGGAGTATCACCAATCTTAACTGCATGATTTGTCCTGTTTTCATATTCTGTGTGCATACTGTGTTCACATACAGCAAAGACTGTAATTTTAAAATGAACATATTTTTAATGTCCATTTAATCATGCAACATGTATTACTGAGACTTGTTCTAATAGCAACATTAGTCATCTCTAATACTTTTTCTGGAGTTTTTAATCTCTAAAAATGCCCTATGGAGCAAACTTCTTAGACAGTTTGAACAAGTGTCCCATCATCAGATCAGGAACCAGACAAGGCTGCCCACTGTTTCAGGTTTTACATTTAAGTTTTTAATTCATTTTGAATTGGTTTTTGTATATGGGTTGAGATATATGGGTTTTGTATATGGGTTGAAATAGGGTTCAACTTCATTGTTATGCATGTTGGTATCCAGTTTTCTCAGCACCATAAATTGAAGAGAAAATGCTTTCCCTATTGTGTGTTCTTGGTACCTTTGGTACCTTTGCTGAAGATCACTTGACCATAAGTGCATGGATTTATTTCTGACTCTATCCTCTTCCTTTAGTGTAAATGTCTTTTTTTATGCTAGTATTATGCTGTCTTGATTATTATAGCTGTGTAGCAGATTTTGAAATCAGGAAGTGTGATGCCTCCAACCTTATTCTTTTTGCTTAGATATTTGAGGTCCATTTTTGCACAGTCTTTGCCTTGCCAACTTTTACTTTTGGGAATCAGATCAAGGGTATTTTCCTATGGAAAGTCTTGTGGATTTTCTCCTGTGGAGGCTGTAAACTTCTCTGCCCCAGTGGTGCTCTGTGCACTCTTAGCACAATGAAACTGCTTTGTCATCCACAGTTATTATTTGATGTTTGCTGCGGTTTTCTCTCACTCTACATTTCTTTGGAGTAGGGACTTAGGAACTGTATGTCATCCTTTTTATAGTCTGAGTCATCAGCTCATAGCAGGGCCTTGATAAATAGGGTGAATTGATTAAAGCATTAATTAATTTTCGTTTGGGGTTTTCCCTTTACAGTGATCTTCATCCGTTTATTATATAAAGCTTGCTCAAAGAGAGTGAGGATTCGGGGCCTTGGGTGTGGATCCCTGGGTTTTGTTTAAACACTATTTATAAATTAAAGAGCACCTCATTATTGAAGTTCCTCATTTGGTAGCTTTTGATGGCATAAACATCACGCGTGTGCTGGCGTCCCACACATGGCAGTCACTCAGCGTACATTTGTTGAGTTTTGCTTTCCAGTGATTGATGGCATTGCTTTTATTTTCAAAGGCGCACTCCAGCTGGAACAATTAAATCAACTTCTTAAGGAGGGCAATGGTAGTCTAACAGACTCCTTTTCTGATTCTTTTGTACACCTTGTAACCTTGCCCCAATACTGGAGCTCATAAATCTCTAGGAGTAAAAACAGTTCAACTACAAGTTTTCTGATAGGATTGCCTGTGAGAGGCATAGTGTTAGTTTAAATGCACTATAGTTTGAGATTTTTTTTTTTTTTTTTAACTTCTGGAGTAGTAAGATAGTGCTTAGAATCATGTCTTTATTCCTGAGTAGGTGCTAATGTAATTCTCTCTTCAATAATCTCTACTAAATATTTAAAAGGAAGATCCCTTGGGTGCAGTATAGGTGGCAGAATCTAGCACATGGCAGAAAGAAAACTAATTGTGTTCTCATGCCTCTCTCTCATGAGTACTATCTGGTCGACCTCCACATCATATGTGCTTACATAAACTTGTATTTACTTCTCACTTTCAGTATGTTGGGAAGCACTATTTTTAAAAATATCTGGGTCTACAAGGAAATATTAGTTAACCAAATACAGCATCATATAAAATAAAACTCAGGTTGATTTTAGGAATGAATGAATGCCTTAACCTTAGGAGAATCTATCAATGTACTTATTACATTAATAGACTAAAGAAAAAATGTATAATTGTCTTAAAAATACAAAACAAAACATAGAATTTGATAACATTTGGCATTTATTTGTGGTAAAAACAAAACAAAACAAAAAACACTTAGAAAACTGTGACTACAAGGTAATTTCCTTGACTTCACATAATTATATACAAACATCTTACATGCTGGAGAAACAAGATATGTTATTTTTAAAATTAGATCAACACAAGATAAGAATGCCTATTTTCACAATGACTATTTAATAAGTTCTTAGATAAATGAGATAAAAAGTGAATGTGAAAGATCTCAAGTAAAAAGACAAAATTTATTCTTTAAAGATGATATGTTTATCTATACACATAGATAACCCAATAGATTACATAGATGTTATTAGAGCAAAGAATGAAACTCTGAAAAGTTGCCAGAGCCAAGATCATTAAGAATAATCCATGGCATTCCTTTACCCCAGGAAACATTATCTTCACAAAATAACATTCTTAGTAGAAAACAAAAACAACAATAATTATGAATTCATAATTCATTTTGCTGAGAAAAATCAAGGAGTGTGTAATGAGACCTGATAAAGATTTATACTGGATTTATGATAGAACAATATAATTTTGTAAGATATTGTCTCCCAGAATAAGCTTACAAATTCAGTGCAATTCCAGTAAAAATTTCAGAAGTAAATTTTGAGTAACTCGGTAGACATTCTAAACTTTTGTGGGAGAATAAAAGTTCATAGGCTAAAGTTGAAAGAGAAGAGCAAAGGCTTCACTACCAGATATGAAGGTGTACTGTAAATTGTGGTGATAAAAAAAATGTGGAACGAGGGCACAGGTGGAAAGATACAGCAATGTGAAAAACAGGGATTGTAATAACAGATTCATGTGTACTTGGAAGCTTCATGTATATGAAAAATCAAGAGTAGGTTGGGTTGGGAAAATGTTCTCATGTAATATAGAAAAATAAAGTTGGATCCATACTTACATTATATACCAAGTTAAACTATATAAATATTAAAGCCCATATGAAAAATGTAAAAGTATAAAATTAAGAAAGCAACTATGAAATGTTTCTTAATAATATCAGAAAGACCCTAAAACACAAGCCCTAAAGCAAAAGATTTATAGACTTGATTCTATCAATAATGAGGATTTCCGATTAACAAAAAGCAACAAAGACACTGTTAACAGATGGATAATGTCTGGGAGAAGGCATTTACATTATCTGAAAACAATGCAGAATTAAACCTAGAAAATGCAAGGAATGCCTGCAAATTAACAAGAGTAAGATGGAAAACCCACTAGAAAAAAATAAGTATAGAATATTAGTTAGTGAGGGAGAAATCTAGAATGATAACAGGAACACAAACAGATGCTTAACCACATGACTAAACACAGAAATGCAAATCAAAATAAAAAATACAATACCACTTTACTTTTGTTAGATTGTTATAAAGTAAAAAGGTAAATAATTTCAAAAACTGAGAATGTGGGGAAGCTGCAGGGCCCTCACCTACAGTGGGCAGGAGGGTAAAATGATACAGTAATTATGAAGCATAGAGTGACAGCAAGTAGTGGGCTTTAGATAGTTGACCACCCGGCCATTGGACTTAGGTTTTCATTACTAGGGGAATGGATTTGTAAAATAAGATGAATACAAACTATCGATGATATGGCAAGAGTATTTTGTCAACTAGACATACATAAAATAATCTAAATACATTTAAAAGTGGTGCTGAGCAAATAAAGTAAGAAATCAAACAAGAGCCTCAGCACATATGATAGCATTCTGCATTTCTCGGGGAAACATGCTTCTCCAGTCATATATATGCTTGTATGTTAGTCTGAGACATATCGAGGGTTGGAAGTGGGTTTCTGAAAGAATTCCCCTACTAGGTGTATATCCAAAAGACCAAAAATTATTTGGCAACAAAGATATTTGTACCAGATTGTTCATTGCAGCTCAGTTCATAATTGCCAAGTCTTGGAAGAAACCCAAGTGCCCATTGACCCATGAATGGATTAATAAATAATGGTATATGTATACCATGGAATACTATGTAGCCAACAAAAAGATGGACATTTTTACTTCTTTTATGTTTACATGGATGGAGCTGGAAAATATTCTCCTTAGTATTCTCAGGAATGGAAAAAATATTCAATGTACTCAGTACTGCTATAAAACCAATTTATAATCACTCACACTTTCATATGAGAGATGAATCACAACTATAGCCCAGGATGAAGGAGGGAAGGGGAGAGGGATGGGAAGGGACGGGGGTTGTTCAATAGAGGGAGGGTTAATGGTGGGACTACACCTACAGAGCATATTGCAAGGGTACAAGTCAAATCTATCAAGTATTGAACACAAATGTTTTAACACTGTTATTAAGTAAATGAGGTGACAGCTGTGTTAATTAGTAGGATGTAAGCACTCCAATTTGTACAAATGATCAACACACTGAATCCCACAAAGGCATAAATGTATTCATGATCTATGTATATATGACTTAATAAATAGAAAGAAAAAATTAAAGTGAAATAAAAAAGTGTTTTACACAACCAAAAAGTGGCAGAGTACCATAACCTGATTTAAAAAAATCTAAGCAGAATTTGGCTGAGTGTAGGGGGTTCGGTCTGAAATCTTAGCACTCTGGGAGGCAGAGGAGGGAGGATACCTTGAGCTCAGGAGTTTGGGATGAGTCTGAGTAAGACTGAGACTCTACCTCTACTAAAAATAGGTAAACTAGCAGGGTATTATGGTGAATGCCTATAGTACCAGCTACTTCGGAGGCTGAGGCAGGAGGCTCACTTGAGCCCAGGATGTTGCTGTGAGTTACGCTGACACCATGGCACTTTAGCCTGGGCAACAGAGTGACATTCTGTCTCAAATAAATAATTAAATAAATAAATCTAAACAGAATGCATATAAGTTTGAATATATATGTGTTGCTTATTTAGGGAAATCTTTTCAGGGATAGCAAGAACCCTTCTTAAGGGAAACGAATTTCATGGAATCTTAGAAGAAACTCACAGTTGGGATATTGAAAGGACTTTGGTGTATAATAATTATTTTTGGTGCATATTCTCATACTGTAATCAGTTTCTTAGCTCTACAGTCACATGTTGCCTGATGATAGGAATACATTCTGAGAAATATGTCTTTGGCTGATTTTATTGTTGTCTGAATACCACAGAGTGTATTTTACAGAAACCTAAACACAATAGCCCTGTACTGACCTAAGCTACGTTGAATGGTCTGCTGTTCCCAACTTATACAGAATGTTACTGCCCTGAATGCTGTGGGCAGTCATGTTACAACACAAATGGTAAGTATTTGTATGTTTGAACATAAAAAGATAGAGTAAAAATATGGTCTGATAATCTTACAGGGCCATTGTCCATCATGCAGTAGTCCATCCCTGATCAAAACATCAGTATGTGGCACATGACTCCATTAGTTTCTAACATTTTATCAGTGATATTTTTCTCAAAAATATTTTTCTATGTGTTTTTATTATTCGCAATTTTGTAATTACATGTTCGTGCAATGTTATTTAAGTTGTATCTTATAGTTAGGACATTTTAAATTGATGATAACTTTATTGACCTTTTTTCTATAGATCAAAATATTTTTAATTGAGAGAATAGTTTTTGTAAGATGCTAATGTGATTAGTTAGTTACTTAGTGCTATTCTAAGCACCATTTTGTTCAGTTTTGAAATGTGTAAGCATTTTGACTCAAATGCAGCCACAGGTTTTAAAAATCTGCCTTTTTTCCCCTTCAGACTTTGTATGATAAACATTTTTATAAACCAAAGTTCATCAATTAAATTATCATACTTCTTTTAATGTAGCAAAATTTTATTCCTTCAACTAAAAAGTACCTCAAAAGCTCCTTTTTACACATGGATATATTCTCAAGTTCAATTACATAATTTCACAATGAAATCTTGTTTACCATTTGAATTCACATCATTTGTTTTATTTTATTTTATTTTTTTGAGACAGAGTTTCACTTTGTCACCCTTGGTAGAGTGCCGTGGCATCATATCTCACAGCCTTGGGTTTGAGCCTCAAACTCTTGGGCTCAAGTGATTCTCTTGCCTCAGGCTCCCAAGTAGCTGGGACAATAGGCACCCGCCACAATGCCCGGCTATTTTTAGAGGCAGGTTCTCACTCTTGCTCAGTCTGGTCTTGAATCCCTGAGCTCAGGCAATCCACTCGCCTCAGCCTCCCAGAGTACTAGGATTATAGGCGTGAGTCACTGTGCCCAGCCTGAACTCACATCATTTAATTGGTTGAGCCCCTTTCTTATATCAGTGAGGGGTAAATTTCTTCCTGTTGCAACTTAAAAACAAAACAAAACAAAAAACTTCAATATGCAAGAAGCTTCAGAAGTGAAAAATTTTTGGTATTCCATTTTGCTGAATAATTTGAATAAAGCTATCTAATCGATTCCTAATACAATGCAACTAAAATTTAGAAAGTTTGCCCACAAAATAATTAATACCTTAATTAGGATGTTTAGCTTATTTACAAAGTAGTCCTTCTAAAGCTCAAACATTTCTAAAATCCAATTGATGTTGATGACAAAGAGAGAAAGCATGTACTGAAATATTTTTGAATACTCAGTATTAATTCCATCACAGACATTTTGCAGTAGTTACTTACCTTAACAGGCTATCTACATAAATTATAGTTTGAATAAGATTATGAATTACAGTATTTGTGCACTACAACTAATTACAGGCATTTTTTTTTCTCCATAGATTTCCATTCTCACAAGTTTCACTCCATAGTTAGCTTCACAAAAGAATGTACTTTTTACAGCAGTATGCTCCACCAAAATTTGTATTCTTAATTGCCACAAAACTAATAATTTTATATTCAAGGTTGAACATTCTAATTTAGGTTAAAATAGCATTTGCAATAATGTTAGACATTATTCCTTCAGTAGAATAGACTTTCTAAAACTTCTTTAATTCCAAAGATTGAATTAAAAATAGAACCATTACTGGAATTAAGTGATTTTCTAATTACAGCAGCTGATGTTGTGGATAAACATACGTACAGTACAGGCATCATTGACCTGTTTGAATGGGAATTTTCTGCTCTGGGTGCTAACTCTTCATATATGCACAAGAAAATTCATAATTTAAAATGGGTAAAATTAGGGACGATGAGTATTTTTTCGTAAGTTTGTTAGGTATTTGTGTCTTTTGTAGAGAAGGTTCTAGACATCTCTCTTGCCCAGTGATTTAAGGGATTGTTGGCTCTTTTTATGTTGATTACAAAATGCTCATTGTCTCTAATTATTAGAGAAATGCAAATCAAAACCACTCTGAGATTATCATCTAACCCCAGTCAGAATGGCCCAGATTACAAAATCTCAAAACTGCAATTACTGGCATGGATGTGGAGAGAAGGGAACATTTTTACACTGCTGGTGGGACTGCAAACTAATAGAACCTTTTTGGAAGGAAGTATGGAGAATCCTCGAAGAACTCAAATTAAACCTCCCATTTGATCTGGCAATCCCATTACTGGGCATCTACCCAGAAGAAAAAAAAAATCCTTTTACCATAAGGACACTTGCACTAGACTGTTTATTGCAGCTCAATTTACAATAGCCAAAATGTGGAAACAGCCTAAATGCCCACCAACCCAAGAATGGATTAACAAGCTGTGGTATACATATACCATGGAAAACCATTCAGCCACTAAAAAAGATGGAGACTTTACATCCTTTGTATTAACCTGGATGGAAGTGGAACACATTATTCTTAGTAAAGCGTCACAAGAATGGAGAAGCAAGAATTCTATGTACTCAATTCTGATATGAAGACAGTTAATGTCCTAGTACATGGTAGGGTGTGGGGGAAGGGGAGAGTAAAGAGAGGAAAGGAGGGAGGAGGTGGAGGGTCACAGTGTGTGACACACCTTTAGGGGGTGGGACACAATTATAAGAGGGACTTTACCTAACAAATGCATTCAATGTAATCTTGTTCTTTGTACCTTCAATGAATCCCCAATAATAAAAAAAAAAAAGGAAAATAAAAGAAAATGGGTAAAATTAATTGAGAGGAGCAATTAGTTGATTTGGGTGCAAAGTCACACTTCACAGAGTGATATGTAAATGCATGTCTGCTTCTGCATATGTTAAATAGTTGTCCTGGGAGATAGTTGTTTCAAAAAATATCACTTTGACTCTTAGCTTTTGAGGTAGATGCTGCTGCTTCTCACAGATTTGTGTTTCCAGAAGTTTTGTGGTCAGTGATATTACTATACGCCTCTCCCCATAGTGTAGATAAATGTCCAAAAATGTCACGTGCAAGTTATACCTTTGTCATCAACTTGGGATACAGGCTATAAAATAGGTCAAATTTCTGAAACTCAGTGCAAAAATAAAAAAATGTACATCTGTTACTGCTGTCAACAGTCTTTATTAAAAATAAAACCACCAGCATATATAAAATAAGTAAACATTATAAAATGACTGATTGACCAAATGACCACCACAGAACAAGTGGCAAAACCTTTGCAGCCAATAAGTCTCTATACTTTCTGAAACAGGAAGACTTCTGCTTTCACAGAATTGCTGTTACATTTCCTGTCCATATTTTACATTGTGAAACTCACAACTGCACAACTTAATTTCCTGTGTTTTCTAATGGCCCATCTGACTGGAAGAAGTGAAGGGAGCTTCACACACTTTGCAGGCTGCAGCCTAGCCTAGGTCACCGACTGAATGGCAAGGACAGCCCCATTCCAGACTGGAGGCATTGGTGGTCCCTGGTTCTCGGGTCTGAGCACATCATGCTCTCACCATTTAGCTCCCTGGGTACTATCCTTCAAAGTAAGTGTTAGGTTGTGTGTGGAAAAGGCCTGGAAAAGAAAAGATGGGTTACGACAAGTCTCTCAGATTTTACCATGTGTTCAAATAAGAAACGTGTTCACACTTTACCAGATGAGACGGTGGTGGGTGCTGGTGGTACAGAGTGGAGGTCTATCAAAGCCCTCTGCCTAATCATAACAAAACATCCCTCAGGTGGGATGGGACACAGGCGCACCAGGCACACAGCAGGACGGCCCTGGGCAAGTGGGAATAGGTATTCTCTCTATCAGTAATCTGGTAAAAAATCATTTTCTGGGAGGAAGTATACAATGGAGCACATGTATTTAGCAAACTGTCCATTATCACATCTAATGGAAGTGGATTTAAAATAGGTAAGACTAGGGTGGTGCCTGTGGCTCAGTGGGTAGGACACCGGCCCAATGTACTGAGGGTGGCGGGTTCAAACCTGACCCTGGCCAAACTGCAACAAAAAAATAGTCAGGCGTTGTGGCAGGCACCTGTAGTCCCAGCTACTCAGGAGGCTGAGGCAAGAGAATCACCTAAGCCCAGGAGTTGGAGGTTCCTGTGAGCTGTGTGATGCCACGGCACTCTACCGAGGGCGATAGAGTAAGACTCTGTCTCTACAAAAAAAAAAAAAAAAAAAAATTATAATAATAAAATAGGTAAGACTAAATTGCTGACAGTTCCCCAGTCTTCACCATATAATTTTCATGTTTAAAAGACTAACTACCTAGGAGTTAGAGATCTGGAAAGTTTATCTCCAGGAATCATTCGGGGATGAGCTGAAGAATAAATTTAGCTCCTTTTGTGTGGTCTTGCATGCACACTTGAAAGCTTCAGTACCCCTCCTTTGATACCTCATGGGCACTGCATAAAATGGGCCTTTATCATCCTCTCTGCGTCCTTCTTCCATGGTGAATCGCTTGCTTTGACTCCAGTCTGTGAGGTCAGCTTCTAACCAGGCTCTCATTATGTTCTTTCCTTTGTATATAGACATAGTGTTCGTGTTAATTTTCTAAACTTCAGTTCTGGTATATCTCATTCAATATAATTTAGATGATTCCTATGTACAGTAAGTTAACATCTCTAGGTAAACGTTTCTCCCAAATCTAGTCAACATGGGTACCCTGTACTGTTTCAGCTCAGTTTTCTCTCATTCATCCCTGCATTTGGTACACCTGCACAGAGCACACACAGTGTCTGAGGCTCTCATTGGAGAAGGTTTTGGACATTCTTCTGTTTCTGATTCTTTCATTTTCTGGCCACACAGGTTAACTGCAATTTTCAATTCCTTGTCTTGCACTATTGTGGATGAGTCTGAGACTTTTGGGACAACAGATGCAAATGTGAATCGCATAGTAAAACTAATGGTGATCAAAAGGCAGCATGGGAAGGAAGTTGAATCTTGCAATTCCCTTTGGCAACAAGGGAAAAGGAAAGGCAGAAACCCAATAGGGTCTGGGGGCAGGGAATCGGGGGCGTGAATGGTTAGGACGCACCTCCCTGTGACCTCTGGATAACTGAGATATCCTGAATAAAAACGCAAAATCATAGAGCTCCAGAGAAGGATTAAATCCTTTTTTAGGATCAGGGAAAGTTTTACAAAGACAATTACATTTTTGTGAAAGAGCAAGAGAAACTTGACAGACATAGAAAGATGGAATGTTGTACACAGAGACAGCAGTGTCCACAAAAACAAAGAAATGTGTAAGTTCTTGCGACCCAATGATAAGTGAAGAGGGGACATTTTGAAATATGTTAAAATAAGCTGAAAATTTTCAGCATTATAAAACCATGTGCACTAAACGACTGGACTAGAGGAGAATGTGGGAAAACGGCAATTGATTTTAGGATCGTGGAACTTTTCTTTTTTGCTATTTCTAATAAAACTGATTTGTGATGAAGAGTCAGAAAATATTGTTGACAACTGAATTCTTAAAAACAGTAAGTTTTTAGTTGGACTCTTCTGTTTTTTGGTTATTGAGCTTATCGTGAAAAACCACACTGACAATTTTTAATATGATTATAATAATTGAGGTTACCACAACCTTTAGCAAATTATTGCTATTCTGAATGTAAGTAGGAATTCTCTCCAAATGGGGAAAGTGTGAACTCTTATTAATTAGATGCTTTCTCATGATTTCCATCCTACTGAGCACCTTGAAGGAGATTTCCTCAATGCAATGCTTAATTTTAGTCCAGCCAAGCTGAATGCCTGAATGTGTACAACTGTGACGTTTCCTTGTCTTTATTGCTTACAAATAGGACAGTGATGCTTTTTCCAATTTCAGAGCTGTTGTTTTATTTTAACAATAATTGGGAAATCTGGAGGTACTCTCAGCTCATCTATTTGATATGCTATCTGCAATGCGCTTTTCCTTTGGAGAGCTCAGCTTCCTTTGTGAGAAATGGGATGTACCTGTACCCTCCCACAGTGTTGGTTAGGCTTAACTAAGAGGATAACTGTGAATGATCTTCCAAAGAGTGTAAAGCACTAGACATGTTTGAGGTGATTTTTTATATTTTTCAAGAAGTTAATCCATAAATCGAGGAATAAAATCAACTCATTTAAATAGGTTGTTGGTTTTGAGCAATAGCTTCTTACATTAAGTTTAGTTGCATTTATGCTCTTTAAGATAAATATGCAGTCTGAAAGTTTCTTCCATAATGATCAGGTTGTGATTCTTTTTCTTTTTTCTTTTCTTTTTTTTTTTTGCAGTTTTTGGCTGGGGCTGGGTTTGAACCTACCACCTCCGGCATATGGGGCTGGCACCCTACTCCTTTGAGCCACAGGCACTGCCCAATTCTTTTTTATTGTGTTTTTATTATCTGAATCAAGCTATTATCAACAAATATAGCGATTTAAACAGAAAGTACTAGAAAGCAAGGATGGTGCACCTGGTGATGGTAATAAGTTCTACATATAGTGTTTACTGTAGTATTACACACTGTAATAAGTGCTCTATATGAATTAGCTCACCAAATATTTGAAATGACTCCATGTGGTATTTTTGATTTAGATCCACATGACTAGACCAAGGTCTAGAGAATTTTTTTTTTTTAATTTCAGTTTAATATGAGGGTACAAATGTTCAGGATACATTGTTTTCAATTCTAAGTAAAGTTCAAGTTGTAGTTGAGCCCTTCACCCAGGGGCGTGCTGAACACCCTCACATTGTGCACATTGGGTGAGATCTGCAATCACCCTCCTTCCTGCCCCTTCTCTCCCTCTTCCCTCCCCCTCACTAGACTATACTTGTGGGTTTTTTTTATTTAAATGAGTCATTTTTTCTCCTGTGTGGGCATGTAGCTGTTTATATACTTCCTAGACAGGCAATATTATGTAGGACCATGGATTTGAGTTTGAAGCTCACCTTTACTACAAATTAGCTGAGAAACTTTGTGTGAGTTACTTAAAATATCTGAAAATCAATTTTTTCTTTTTTTTCTGGCAATGACATTTTTTAAAAAGGTGAAAGTGAATGTTTACCAATAGGTTGTGCTAAAGATTAAATGAGATTTGTGAAGACTTGATTACAGGGTTTAGTATACAACCTATTATAAATACTCAACAAAAGGCAGTCGCCATTATCATTTGTTGTTGTTGTTTACTTTGTTGCCTTTATTACTTCCCTGATGGTTTTTAGGACTTTAGAGAGTTACAAGAGGCAAAAGACAAGGAATCTGATTGCAAGGTGTTTAAAATAAATTGTTCTATGGGTTTTCCTTTGATCTGGCATCATTATTGCTGAGCATAATCCAAAAAGTGTCAGCAGCCCCACTTCCAATCCATCAGCCTTCTGTTTGTGTCTAGCAATTACCAACTAGTTCCTCCCATTTCCCCTGGGCATGACGCAGTTTCTTCCCATGGCTGAGGCTTTGGCTCTTTCTTGATAGTGCTGCTTCTGGCTGCTCTGAGGGCTACCTTGCTTTTACCCTGGCAGCTATTGTCCCTCCTCTCCCCTCTGATCCCCTCTACTTCCTGCAGGTACCCACCCTATGATGTGACATGGGATAGTCAGAAAAAAAGAGAAGTATGTCTCTTGAAGAAATCCCTTTGGGTTTCAGAATTAGTGGGTGCATACCGTGTACCAGATCCTGTGCAAATGTGCCATATCTGCTCTGTGGACCACTGTCCAGAATATGAGAGAGGACTTGGAAGGTAGTTGACGCTCATAAAATAGTTTCTGAATGTGTGAACTTTCCAACTCTATCTTTACAGCAACCCCAAGAGGTGGGTTTTATTTGCACAGTAATAAAGTGTACAAACTGGAGCTGAGAATAATGAATTAATATGCCCAGGGCCAACTGGTAGCTTTTAAGAGATCAAGTCAGGATTCTAATCTAGGCAGTTTGACACTGACACCTGCCACTCTATCACTTCAGAATATGACCTCCTTTGATGCCTCTGGGTCTCCCTGGGAAGTCTGGGCCTTCTGAGAGTCAGTGTGGTCAGAGTCAAAAGTCAGACTGGACTTGCATGGCTGTGGGGAAGGGGCGAGCTGTGAAGTAGGATGCTCTGGAACCTTTTGTTCTCCAGAGCAGTGTATTTCAACCTTTTAATCTCATGGCACCCTTGAACCTATCGTTAGACTTCTGTGGCACACTTAAATTCTCTTTATCAAAAAAACAACAGAGTGAAAACAAGATTATATGTACTATGCTTTGAACTTCTTTTGAAAATAATCGAATTAATGATCTTTAAAAATTTTCCCAGCACACCTAAGTTCCTCTCATGGCACACCAGTGTGCCGTGGCACACCAGTTGAAAATCACTGATCTAATGCCAGCAACAGCTGGTGAGAGCTGAAAGCTAATTTGAGGCGCCTCATTTCATCCAAGGGGTAAGCTGGGTCTGTTGCTGGCAATGCTGTGCCGTTTCCTACTGTGTATCTCAAGCCAGTATTTAGTAATGGCCATTGGTTATGACCATCTGTAGCAAGGCCTTGGCATTGTTAGTGACCGACGTGATGTAAATTCCCTGTTTGCTTGTTCCCAACAACTGCTTACCTCAGTTGATTTTGTCTCCTCTTCAAGGCTGTGCAGCTGCCCCTCATTCTCACAGTGATCACTAGCTCTTGGTGTACTCCTGCTCGGTCCGGGAGAAGAAGAAAACTCCAGGGTCCAAGAAACCTCTGTGAGTTTGTTTTGCAGAAGAAATGAACGTCCTTGAGGCTCAGGAGTCAGTTGTTCAAGACATCATCTGAGACTGAAGAAACACACACTTCACCTGTGGTCACCTGGAGTCCCCTCCATACTCCCTCACTGCACAAAAGCTCCCCACTTCATTTCTTTGTAAAGATGAATCTAAGAGATCTTGCTCTCCAGTCTTCTTGATTTTGGTCAAATCAGTAAACCTTTCTCTATCAACAAGCACCAGTGTTACAGTATTTAGCTTAGCTGTGTGTGCATTGAGTATAGGAGCTGAATTGCAGGGGAGGGGGGTTGACAATGCTTCCATTACATTAATTGGAGATGTTTTTACATTAATTTACAGATGATTCCCTCTATCCCTAAAGTAAGAATATGAAATTAAGGTTGATGCTCTTCAGTATCAGAAGGTCCTTAAACCACTTTTAAAGGTTTAGGAGGAGTGATATTGGTAAGACAGCCTTGGAGGGCCCTAGTTCTTACCCCCTGTCCCATAAAGATGCTCAAATAACAAATCAATAGCTACACTTTGATGAAAATAACTAAAATAGCTCACCAGAGTCACAGAAACCTCGGTGAGCACAGAAACTCAAGAGAGACTAGTGAAATTGATGCACAAAATTAACCATCATAGTTAAATCTGGTTTGTCTGCTTTTCACATGCAGCATCCTTAGGCTGTAACTTGTACCAGTCTTGTACCCTTCCATTCATTTAGCCATCCACTCACTCATTCAGGTTTGAAATCTTTTGTTTGTTTGTTCGTTTAGGGAGCATTTTTTTTATTGAAACAAATGACAAATTTTATTACTTGAGTTAATTTTTATGTCTAAGCACAAGGATAATGAAACAGATTTGAAATCTTAATCCTGTACTTGTGTGATAATGGAAGTTCCTTAATATCTCTCAACTTCCTTTATTGTAAAATGTAGATGATAGTAATATCTGTCTCATAGGGTTATTACTAGGACTAAATGAAGTATATGGATATAAATATTTGGGGTACTGCTTGTCACATAATGAAGGCTATGTAAGTTTGCTAATCTTGTTGTTATCATAATTCATTCTCTCATTATTTATGTATTTGGTATACTGTATGCCAGCCACTATGCTACGTGCTAGATATAGAACACACACTCTCATTAGGGAAAACAGGCATATGATGAAATAAGAGATGATGGCACAATATATAAGTCACAAGGCAAGGAATTATAGAGAGACATAAGAACATACATCACAGGTCTCTAATAAGAACACAAATTAGGGAAGCAAGGAGGGATTTATAAAATGAAATGTATTTGAACTGAGCCCTCAAAGTTAGCAAAAGAGGAGAAAATAGGTAGAACATATAGACCTTCCCTTAACTTCTATCAGCAATTAAAGGTGTCCATGTTGTTATAGTAAATTAAAATGGAGAACAAGCCTGCAGAATCCCTGAGCAGTCAAAAAAGCCAGTTAGGCCTTGAAGGTAACCTTAACCTTGCTTGATTTATAAACATACGTGAAAATTGAGCCAAGTTTATATTAGAGAAAAACGAAACTTTTTAGACCAATTAATTATAAGCCACCAAATAATGTATGTAACTAAAGACTCTCCAGTGGGTTGGACCAAATAAGGCAAATGTATAACTAATAACCAAATAGATATCTATGTATATTTATACACATTCTTTTTTAACTTGATGTCTGCATTCATCCCATAAAGCCTGTGTCCTTACACTTCTTCAGTGGAATCTGAAATCTCTTTTGGTTTTGTGCTTCCTGATCCATGAATTCCTGTTTGCTTAGATGAATTCTTTAAAAATTTTATTGTGTCCCAGGTTATCTTTTAATAATATCATAGGTCTAAATATTTGAAAGTTATAAGTGAAACTAAATAAAACTGTTAATTACATTTTATCTTTCTTACTTTGAAAAATATATCTTTATAACAACCTGGAAATCTGGGTTCAAATTTCAAGTTATCAGATGCTCTGAGTTCTGTGTTGAACAGCATAGGGACTGCAGATCCCAGCCTTCTCCCTGGTCACAGGCAAGCTCCCTTGCTTCCCATCCCAGCTTCCCAGCACCATGTGGGGCCTTGTGTGCACAGGTGTGGACACATAGCTTTGTTCTCATGATTCCTTTCTGCCAGAACCTTCTTGGCAACTCTCAGACCTGTGGCAAGGCTAATTCACAGGACAGACTCAGGAAGACAGACCCTGGAAACAGGCTCTGGGTCACATGGGCAGAAAATTATGAGGTCGTAGGTGGCCAGCATGTAGTCTGGAGTGGGGAGGTGTGATATCTGGGGAGGGGAAGAACTTCCATCCCTTAGACATGTGAACTCCTCATTCTATGGGGAAATGTATTGCTAGAGGAAAGCGAGACCAAGGTCCTTGAAACATTGGTTCTCCAACTTAAAGATTAATCAGAATAATATATAAGGTTTATTAAAATGCAGTATATTTCTGATTTAGTAGGTCTGGATTGTGGTCTAAGAATCTGCATGGAACTATTTGATGACCATTGCCCTAAGCATGGGTCCAGGAAAGGGTCCTTCTTGCTCAAATCCAAAGGAGGGTGTTATTCTGAATTTAGGAGTGTTCCCAATAAAGGAATGACCCAGAGACAGTGCAGTCATGGTATTTGTGAGGAACTGGTTTTTACACTTTCACACTCCAGCCGCCAGGAAGGTCCCCTGTCATAGATCAGTCTGCACGGTGAGTTAACCATGATTTTTCTATATGGGGATATTGATACAGGAAATTGCATCTGGGCAAAGCGCCTGGGTCGAGTTCAAAAACCCTGGGGTGAGAAGTCTTTTTTTCTTATTATCTTTGTGTAGCCCAGTGGTTATGCATCAGAAAAATGCCAGAAACTAGACCGTATCTTAGGTACATTTTGTTTTTCCTTACAGTCTCTTGCATTGGTATTCTGGCCCTACAGCTCTGCTCCAGCTGGACATGGTAAGCCTCCAAGCTGGTAACTTTTGTAATCAAACACCCAGTGGATCAGGTTCCCTAGTAATCTATATAGGACTCATCTAATGAGCAAAAAATAACATTTTTGGGTTCTTCTAGGAACTATCTGTTCATGTGGTTTGGCGGTAGATATTGCATTAAGGTTGAAACTTAGCTGTGGAGATCAATACCAAGTGGATTTATTTAGCACATGCAGGAGAAAATGGCAGAAGTGTGTGTTAACCTCATGACATTTTGTGCTGTTATTGAAAGTTCATTATTTAACTGATGTCTCTGCATGGAAAGGCTGAACTTTGAAATATTATTAGATATTTTGACTAAAGCAGAGGTTGTAGCACATAGATCTCAGCACTCGGTATTTTATTTATTTATTTTATTTTCTATACAGCACTGAATGTGTTGTAGGATTTAGGCTACGTAGATTTTGCCATCTCCTCTCTTTTATCAGGAGTCTTTATGCATGCTGTCTTTATTTCTTAGATCGGTTTTAATCTTGTGTCCACCAAGCCTAATCTTTCCTTTTTTTAAAGTCATGTGCCAAAGTCACTTCCTCCAGGTGAGTCTGGTCTGATTTCTTCTTACAGAGTTCACAGCCAAAAGGTAGTTCTCCTAATTCATGGACCTGGGCTGGTGCCGAGTCCCGGGCTGGGCTAGAGCAGTATGGGGCAGTTGCAAAGTTTATAGAAGCAGGTGAGGGCTGACAGCCAGTGAAAAATTGAAGATATATGTGCCAAGATCCTGCAACAGATCAAAAAAATGAGAGATAAATGACAGGGTGTGGTCCAAGGTGGAGCAGAGCATGGAAGACCTGACATGTAAGGTGAGACTAATTGATGTGTCTACATAGAGGCCATGGTACCCCACACAGGGTGGGCTGGGCTTATTGGTTCAATACACTAGTGCTATGCACACCAAACTTTGTTTTGTATTCTGACCAAACTTGCTTGGGCTATGGCTCTGATTAAAGTACTTCAAAATAATTGAGTTTGTAGTCATGTGATTTTCCTTGAATCAAACAGAGAACAAAAATAAACAAAAATCAAAAAAAAAACTTTAAGAGCATTCCTGCCCTTGCAGAAATAGTGAACTTTTTTTTCTTTGACAATTGCATTTGGCAGGTTCTCAGAGTTCTTGCTAATCAGGAGCTAATCAGATCATCTATTTATTCTTTGGGCAAGTAGCTGAGTAGTAGTCCGTTGTGTGGATGTTTGTTTATACATTCAATTAAAAGCCTTTTGGATTGTTTCTACTTCATAGCAGTCTTGAATAATGCTGCTATATATATTTATGTATAAGTTTTTGAGTGAGTATAAGTTTTATATCTTGGGAATAATTACCTGGAAGTGTGACTGCTGGGTCATATAGTTAAATGTATATTTAATTCTACAAGAAACTTCCAAATTGCTTTCTAGAGTGAACTAACAATGTATGAGGTTTCCTATTGGTCTGCATCCTTGCCATCAGTTGATATTGCCAATGTTTTAATTTTAGCCTTTTAATAAATATGAAATGGTATTTTGTGATGGACTTAATTTGAATTTTCCTAATGAATGATGATTTTAAGCATCTTTTATTGTTTTTCTTTGCCATCTGTGAATATTTCTTTGTAAAGAGTTTTATCATATCTCTTGCCTGGTCATTTCTCTAGTCTTGAGGTCCTTGCTAACATTTATCAACCTTGCAGAGTCTACTGATAGTTACTTTACGTGTTTAATCCCAGATTTTTAATTGCAGTTAGTTGGAAAAAGGGAGTTGAATTTCTTACCCCATTCAGTCTGAAACCAGACTCTCTGCCCCTCTTGGAAAAGCTGACTTTAATTGCTGACATCATTTCCTTCTCACTCACTCCTCTGCTCACTCCAAGTTATGTTTAGTCTCACTGCCCATCAAATTTCTCATCGGGCAGTGCCTGTGGCTCAACGGAGTAGGGTGCTAGCCCCATATGCTGGAGGTGGTGGGTTCAAACCCAGCCCCAGCCAAAAACTGCAAAAAAAAAAAAAAAAAAAAAAAACTCATCATAGTCTAGCACATTCCATATTGCTAAATTCAACTAGATTGTATGTACTCTTTCAATAGAATTTGAACTTTTTATTTTTAAAACTCTTCCCTTGATTTTCATGATACAATATTTTTAGTTTTTCTCCCACTTATGCTAGCCCCTCTTCTGTGTCCAGTAAAGATCAAAATCCTTTGCCTAGCCATTACATATGAAAATTCTTTAAAGTTTATTACTAGGGATTTTTTCTGTTGTTTTCTATTTTTTTCCCTAAGCAATTTCATCTGTGCCTAAGGCTTCAACAACCATCTCTATGCAGATGGCTTATAAACTTACACCATCAGCTCAGATTTCTCCTCTAAGCTCCAGACATTAATGTCCATCTGCTTCCTTGATGTCTCAGTTGTAAACTCTACATGGTCTCATGATTATACATGCAAAATCTTATTTCCAGTGCTCTTTCTCTATCCTGTCCTATGGTCATATCTGACATCCTCCTTTCCTTCATCTTTTAATATCTAGTGTTTCACAACCTATTTCATCTCCTAAGTACCTCTCAAATATATTCACATCTCTTTATCTCTGCTGTCACGAACCTTGTCCAAGGCAGCATCATCTTTGACTGTGATCATCACAATTGCCTTTTATCTCATTGCCCTGCTTCGCATGCTTCTTCCTCCAACCAGGATAGGCTGTTTAACAGACCAGTTCCATCTCAGCAACCTGTTGCCTAAAAAAATGATTTGCTTTTGGAGAAATCCTTATTTTGAGCCATGCTGTGTTATCTGATCGTCCTTGTCTAATTTTTTAGGTTTAATTCATTAATTCATTTATGTCCTCATTAATAAATACTTGAGTTAGGAACTGTTCTTATTGTTGGACATATAGCTGTAAACAAAGTTCTGCTTTTTCTGAAGCTTATGTTTTAGTGGGAGGACATATACCCCAAACATATATACATACAAATAGCATGTCATTTGGTGGTGATTGAGAAGCTATCAAACGTATCAATGTAAGGGGCAGAGAATTAAAGGGGAGGTGATAGCCAGGCATGGTGGCTCACGCCTGTAATCTCAGCCCTCTGGGAGGCTAAGGCCAGTGGATTGCCTGAGCTCAGGAGTTAAAGGCCAGCCTGAGCAAGAGAAAGACCCCCTCTCTACAATAGAAAAATAAGGTGGACTTTGTAGAGGGCACCAGTAGTACCAGCTGCTTGGGAAGCTGAGGCAAGAGAATTGCTTAAGCCCCAACGTTTGAGATAGCTGTGAGCTATGACACCATAGCACTCTACCCAGTGTAACAAAATGAGACTTTGTCTCAGAAAAAAAGGGGGGGTTGATAAATAGGGAAATAGGGTTCTCAGGGAGAATCCCACTGAGAGGATGATATTCAAGCAGACACCTGAAAAAATGAGTGAGCAAGTCATGCTAGGGTCTGAGGGAAAAACATTCCAGGCTTAGAGAACAGCACATGAAAAACTCTGGGGCAGGGAAGAGTTTGGGTATTGAAGGATGAGTGAAAAAGCTAATGTGGCTTAGAGAAGTGAGTCAGAGGGAGAGGAGCAGGAGTTGGCACAAGAAAGATACCCGGGTCTATTTGTGTGGGGCCTTGTAAACCCTACTAGAGACTGTAGCTTTATTTTGCATCAGATGAGAGGACATCTGGTGGGTTTTAAGCAGAAACATGCCTCATCTGCTGGCAGTCATTGCAGCAGAACTTCCTCTTGGATAAGCCAGGCCTTTCTCAGAGCCAGACTGAAATCAGGGCTCCCCCTCTCTGCCTTCTTTCCTTCCTTTCTCCCCTCTCGGGTGTCGAACCTGTACCATGGTCTGAAGACTTTCGCCACCTCCTCTTCTCGCCTCTCACCCAGTAAAGCTTTTGCACTGGTGACTTCCTCTCAGCATCGGCTTCCACCTGACACAGTCACCAATAACCCAGCCTTCCAAAGCAGAACATTCCATTCTTTCATTTTACTCTTTCCTTAAAAGCTAGAATTCAACTGGTTGTCAAGACCTGTCAATTCTGTTAGGAGAAATGCCTCTCTAATCCTGTGATTCTCAAAGAGATTTTTTGCCCATACCCACGGGGATCCACAGATTCCCCGTCTTTTAAAAATTTACATTTTATGGCTTGATGTGCTTTTATAACTAAGCATCACACAATTTCAGTGTCTATGTTTGTCACTCAAAATCCAATCAGAAAACAAAATCATATCAGGAATTTGAAGAGAAAAAATATAAAAGGAATTGTTAACTACTAAAAGGTGGTAGTTAACTACCAAAAGGAGTAAAAGTGGATTATAAAGGAAAAAGAAATACCAAATGCAGAAAGAAGCTATGACCTGTAAAGAGCTGAAAGTGAGCCAGAAAGGAACTGTGTGCTTAGAAGAACCTTCCCAAGGCGGAGATTCAGACTTCCTTGCAGACAGTGGGCTGTTGTATAACCTTGCAGTCTGCAAGTAGTCAAGAGACTTACCAGAGGCGTAGATGGAGGCTGGTTTCTAGGAATAGTTCACTGGGTGGCTGAGAACCTTGCTGAAGGGTGTGACTGGTGGCAGCGGGTCCTTAAGGGCAGTCTGCAGGAAGGCTGGGAAAGCCTGTAGTGTAGACTGCAGTTGCACAGACTGAGGGCTTTTGGGGCGACTTCTACTTGGCCTCTCATTCCTGATATACTGGCAGCTGTTCCCAGGACAGCACATTGGAAATGGTGCTAAGAGGCTCTTGCTGTGGCTGGTGTTCCCCTTGTATCCTCTATTGGCAAAACCTAACATAGATTCAGCTAGTGATAGAAAATGTTCATGGGGTCCAGCTGCAGTGTCATAGGGCGGTGAACAGAGAGTAGATTTGGAGCTGAGAGGAAATAAATGATCGTATTCATGTAAAAACCAGATAGTATCCTGGGGTGTCATAGGTAAAAATATAGCCTTCCACTTACATCCCCTCCAGTCCCTTCATATTTTCACTCAGGCTTATTCCTGGCCTGCTTTCACACCTGACACCCCACCTGTGTGCCTGCACCAAAGGGCTGCCCTCAGCCTACGAGAGGCTGCTTTCTAGAAGGGCTTGCTGATCCATGTCTCTCCAGGTACCACCTTCATCAAGTGACAAATGGATGTGATATGATGGATGCAGAAGTGTAAATATTTAGGCTTCCTTGTCCCTAGCCAGGATGTCTTGGGAGTGTGACCCGTTTGGTCTTTGGACCTCCCCTGCAGGATTAAGACAAAGTTATCCTCTGCAGGACTCTCCTTGGTATTATGCCCTCACTTAGCTTCCCTCCCTGGCATGGGCCATTTTTCTATTACCCAACCTGGTTTGTCCTGAGAGCACTTTCTATTAAATTTCATTTATTACAATCATTGTCTTAGAGATTGACTCTAGAGAGCTCAAATGGAGTCCGAGACTATGTACATAGAAGTTTTGCAGTAGTTTGACGCGAATATAGCAAAAGTAGAATGGAACCGTCCCTTGGCATTTGGCAGTAAGAAATGCTGAACCGAAAGGATTAATGTCACATGTGCCTTGCCATTTATTTCTGTACAATCCGTGGAGTATGTTAAAGATTGGCACAGAACAGGTCATGGCATGTATCAACTTGTTCCAGAATACGAGCAGTAAAAGTAGAGTTGTAAATATGGGATGGGAAACTTTTATGTTCCCAAGTTTAGCAATAACTGCATTAGGTAACTGTGTAATCCAGACTTCAGTAATGTCACAATTCTCTTGGAATGCACGCAGCACTAGCTTCACAGAGGCACTAGGAAACATCTTATTAAAACTGCCCCTCTAGAAGTGCTTACTGGCAGAGTTTTTGAGTATGAGGTTAGAAACAGAGTCTATTATTAATATACCATTTTGCTTTCTAGAATACACTTAGGTAAATAGTCATTCCTTACAGAAGTATTGCAAAAACAAATTAAAAATAAATTTGGTTTTGAGGCTATATATTTTTTTCTTTTAAATAATACAATAGTCTTTTAATTTCAGCAGGCCAATCTAATGTCACATTAAAATTAATTTTAATTTGAATTTTATTAATTCTATAGTATTGTTTATATTTAATTTAAATTTGATTTAGATTTTATCATTGTACATGAACTATAAGCATAGGGAGTTCATGTCTAATTTTTGAATATGTGTATTTTTAAGTAATATTTTAATAAAAATAGAGAAGTATTCCTTGTCTCAATAACATATTTCATGAAAGGGGTGTCGTATATTATTGAGGTTTGAGAAACATTTAGTTAATCTATTTAATTTAAATCCATGTACTCTACATCTGTTTAATCCATTTAATTTAAAACTTGTTACCTGTACCAGAAGTAGCAGTATCAACTTGGAACTTGTCAGACTAGCAAATTCCTAGGCCAGACCTGCTGAATCAGAAACTCTGGGCTGTGAACCCAGAGACCTGTGTCTTAACAAGTCCCCCAGTGACTTGGATGCATGGTAAAGTTCTAGAAACTATTCTAGTCCTTCCTCTCCTCCTCTTTTAGGCGATCATCTTTTGCATCTGTGTGGGTGTCCTTCATGCATCTGTGAGAGGGGTCTTTCTAGCAGGAATGTCCAAGGTTTCAGATTCTCAGGGCCATAATAGAAGAAGCAGCGGTGTCTCAGGCCTTACATTAAATATGAAAAAAATAATGAAAGCCGATGATCAAAAATCAAGGTCTGCACGTCATTTTTGTGGTATCTGTACCACAGGTAAGTAAAAAAATTCCTCATGTAACCTGCATGAGGCCTGTGGGCCGAAGGCTGGACACCCCTGTTAGAGCATATTTATCATGTCACCCGTTCTTTAAGTACCTTAAGTGACTAGCCCATGGCAGTTCTCTTATCTGTTCAGAAGAGTAATGGTGCCTTTTGTCAAGTTGCTGGGAGGGCAAGCATCAAAGAGGCACTAATTCCATTGTCACGGTCACTGTTCTTGTTCTTCCCCCATCATTTCTGCCATCATCATTGATGTTCTTATTGATAAATGAATTAACTACAAATGTATTCTTAGTTTGGGAAACCATTCTCCCTGGTGAAAACACGGTCGATTTATCAGCCTCCCTTGCATCAGGCACCTAACCTTGTAAAGTCTCTCAGGTTGGCCTGACTCTGACTTTGATCTGGGAGTGAATGGTGTGAAGAAGTGGGATGGATTCATGCTGGAGTCTGTCCCTCGGCAACCACAGTCTGTCTGGGGAGTGGTGGAACAATGGTGGGACCAGTGTCCGGCGGGGTTTGTACAGAAGCCGCAGCACAGTGGCGACAACAGTGTCATCCCTGAACTAGTTTCAGATGGATCTTGGCTGTGGCTCTGGTTGTTCATCTTCTTTTTTTCTTGCCTGTGTTCCCGATTTTTAGGAGATCTGTGAATTATAACTAATGTTTTGAAATCTGTGCCTGTTTTTTGAGGCACAAACCAGCCAATCACAATATCTCTTGATTATAACTAAAATGACTAGCACCAGCCTCAAACTTAATTTCCAGATTTATCTCTCATCAGTTTCCTTCCCCAGAAACTTCATATTTTAACAGTCGTGGTGCAGTCACTATTTCACAAAGGCATCGCATCATTTCATGAGTTTTTGCGCTTATGGTGTTTTCTCTGCCTGAGAAATTCTTCTTCCCTACTTTGCTGGGTAAAATCCTAATTATTCTTTAAGATCCATTAATTCTTAGAAGAATTAATTTCTCACTATTAATGATTGGCTATCTAATAGTTGGCCTGCTTGTATTCTGAACATGTATACTGAAATGAAAATATTGCTATATTTAGAAAACTAATAAAAATAACAAAAACTTCCTTTAGCTAACAGGTCAGTAGGACAACCCTTGTCCTTCATTTCTGTAACTGACACTGCCTGATTTCCTAGTGGGGGATTTATATAATTTAGCCATAATAATCAAGTGAAAGATAACATATTTTAGCATTATGACATAATGTCATAAGATTAAGATTATTGATAAAAGGAAACAATTAATATTCATGTGCCCTATAAGAATATTTGGGTTAATAGTAAACCACATATACGATGGTAGTCCTATCAGATTAGAATTCATATTTCTACTGTGCCTTTTTTGTGTTTATGATGTTTAAACACACAGATACTTACCACTGTCACTGTGTTCCAGGTGCCTACAGATCTCCATACGGTAGCATGCTACACAGGTTTGTAGCCTATGTGGTAGTCCATAGCACAGGTGTCAGTAGTCCGTGCCATCTATGCTTGTGTAGCTGTGCTCTGTGATCACACAATAACAAGACAGATCACCTAAGGACACATTTCTCAGAACTTATCCCTGTCTTTAAGCATAAATAAAGCCATGAGGTCAGCTTGTCTCATGTACGTGCAACCAATTTTGAACAATGTGCTTAACCCTCCAAGACATATTTCACCTTCTCTCATTTGTGTAGCAGCCAAGAGATTCAGGGCTCTGACCCTAAATCTAAAGGTGTACCCTGATTTGTCTGAAGCAGCGACAATCATCAATGGTTTATGGACCTAAACTTAAGCCAGCCACACATGATGTTCTCCTCAGCTAAGTGATGATGTTGGTCTGATAGACTAAAAGACTTCTGATTTTCTTTCTACCTCATCCATCTTTTTGGATTTAAAAGAAAACATGAAACTTCAGTGACCATCAGGAGCCAAACTACAATACCAAGTTTAATGCTGTAGACATCAGAAAAAAATGTGGGCCTTTGATGACATCATTGAATTCCTAATCCACCAGCCATGAACCCGCCCACAGGGCCACTGCATAGAGCCACACAGTTTATGGATTTTATGATGGAATTTGCCCAGACCAAGATGTTACTGGTGGCCTTACGGCCCTTAGTCTGAACTTATAAATATTAAAACAGTATGTCATCTTTAAAAGCTTAAGTTTGAACATTTTAAGTTACTATGTGCAGACAAAGGATTCTGATGATTGATATAACAAATGTACCCATATTTCCCGTATTTGTCACTGCAAATTGTGTCTAGTTCCCAAATACCACTGATAGTTCCTTCAGAGTAGGCAACATATATATCATATTTTGTATAGCTTGGATCTCTTGTAATACAGAGGAGGAATTTGCTAAATATCAGTCTAATTTAAATTTCATTATCTTTTACATTTATGTTCTATTCCTATAACTGAATTTAATGGCTCTTGGGAAAAAGATGATACACGATAATGCTTGTTTATCTCTGGTATCTATTATAAGAAATATACTCAATATATTAAGTTGATTAATAATAATTGATATTACAGTTATCATATAGTAAGCACCTACCATATGCTAACATGACTCTTGGTACTTTACATATATTAACCAATTTAATCTCCACCAGCAACTTTCCAGGTAGTATTATCACCAATTTGTATATGAGGAAACGGAATCTTAGGAAAGACAGTGTTATTATAAATGTAAGTCTATGAATCCAAATCTGTCTGACTCTGATAAAGATGATGATGATAACAGCACAGGTATAAGTTTCTTTCCTGCTCTGACACTCTGTAATTATATGACTTTATTTCAGGGAACTAAATCTAGGTTTCAGAGAATTTATGTTCAAAAATGAAAATGATTCTGATGATTTCATACTTGCCTCGGGATATCACACTCCGACTTGGAAGGAAAGTCAGCAAATGGTCCAAACCACTCACTTCCTGGGATGGCTGAAAGCTGAGTCAGCAAGGCTGGACACCAGAGGGGCACAAATCAGTGAGAGCTGGAGTCCCGATAACTATACTCACACACTGAGAAGCCATTTGCTGAGACCTTCTGCTCTGCACCCATAACTCACAAAAATGAAGCTTGTGGCAATCACACCAAGATACGGATGTCAGATCATCAGTAGCTCAGTCATGCATCAATCCATACCAGCTTCGTATGGTAGCCAGGAGCCAACCTGAACAAGGCTTTTATATTTTGGAGTTTTTATTTTTGCCTCAAAGTACTCTGGAAAATGACTGGAATTGGTAGGCCAGCTAGTGCTCAGGTAGGATCCAGCATCCCAGCCTGGGTTATGTCAT